>JACAXG010000066.1:2202956-2238336 GCA_018881555.1 Amblyornis subalaris | reverse complement strand
AGAAGAGGTCTTCTTTCTACTGGCAAAATCCGTCCTCTGAGTAATTACAAAGTGTGGCAAGTTTTGCATCATAATAACTTTGTTTCCCAGGTTGCAAAAAAAAAAAAGTGAGAACTGTGCTTGTGAGTAATTTCCTCTATTCCCTGCTATTAAAAAGCCYCGTCTTAATGAAGAGGATCCTGTAACAAATGCCCTGGTGTCCTGCAGGTCCTGGTAGACACAGGCTGGCTCCTGTCTCCCTAAGAGCCCTGTCCAGGATCCCTCTCCTGGAGGGATGGACACAGGCATTTAGAATGACTTTAGACAGCAGCGATTTGGGAACAAGCATGTGTTCTGCTGGGAAGTTGCTACAGGGATGCTGCACTCCCAGTCCARGAGAATCCCTCCGAAGGTCACAGTCACCCCACTTTGTGCCGTGATGCAGGAAGGGGAGGGAGGAGTGCCAGAGCCCTGGAGAACAGCACCTCGAGTCAAACATGACTAAATAGTTTGAATGCTTCCCAGAAAACAGCTCCCAGAGTGAGGCATCTGCTGCTGGCTCTCCCTGCTGAGTTCCTAAAACGCCGACAGCACAGTTGCTGGGATTTGAGCTCGGGGCGAGTTTTGCAACCCAGTTGAGAAGAGTCTGGGATTTCCCCTTTCCTGAGAAAGCCTTTGGAACAGGCTCTCGCTGCACAGGGGAGCAGGGGAGAAGGGACAGCACAGCCTGGCCTCGCTCAGGGACACAGAAGCAGTTCGTGGCACAGCTGCTGTGCTGGACAGGCAGCGTCCAAGGCCAGGCTGGACGGGGCTTGGAGCAGCCTGGGATAGTGGGAGGTGTCCCTGCCCACGGCAGGGGGCTGGAACCACAGGATCTTTAAGGTGCCTCCCAACCCAAACCATTCTGTGATTCTGTGCCACACCAGGCAGCACATCTGCATCTGATCCTCCTGAGCCCCTCGAGGCTCCTAGACTGGAAATGGCCCACAGGTCTTCCTTTTACCAGCCTTGTTCAGCTGTAGGGAACGGGCTCAGGACTTTACAGTGATGCAGAGCACTAAAGGTATCCCTGGGCTGCCCTGCCTGCTGCTGGTGCCAGGGAACAGTGAGGATTGTGCTCCCCGAGGACTTTAGACTGTGCTGTTGGGCCTTGGGAGGGGCACGAGAAAGGAATGGCAACACCACAACTACTCCTCATCTCCTTTCTGGGGTCACATTGCCCCCAGCACGGGCTCCTCGGGCTCAGGGTGACCCTTGCTGCATTGATTGAGTTTTTCACATCCCTGACAAGCAGAAAGTCCCCTGTCAGCAGCTCCCCCACGATCTCCTGGAGCACTTGCATAAACATGCAGCTTTCCATCCTCATTCTGCACCAGTGGACACCTCAGTCTCTGTTTAACCCCCCCTGCCCACTGCCACGGGAGCCACGGCCCAATCCTTCACACCGCGGTCACTGGACACCACTCGTGCAGAGCACAGCACAAACCYAGCTTCTTTCCACACAACCAGCCCAGATCTCGCCTTGCTTGGGATGTGCCAGCCCAGCTCTGCCTTCCAGCCTTGCTCCGGGGAGTCGGGATGGTTRTCACACCCCATTTGCAAGGTTTTGCTGGGATGGGGGGAAAGAGGGAAAGCAAACTCATTGCAGAAGGACATATCCCTCAGGACGCAGGTTTTATCATCAGTTGTGACTGTGGTGTCTCTGTCAGTGCTCCCTGGCACCAAGGGACACAGCAACTTGGGGACTGTCCCCCAGGGCTGGTCATGGTCACTCACAGCTCCCAGTTCAGTGGAACAATCTTAGGCTTAGGTGCCACAAGACAGGTTTGAGCCGAAAATTTCCACCGCCCTCCCACGGCTCTGGTTTGTTCTGCAATCAGTTCGATCCGGAGGCCAATTATGATTAATAAAAGGGAAGGAGATGAAGGTGGCCTTTGCTTTTCAGCACAGGGTGTGACAGGGAGCACCCTGGAGTGCCTGCTCGGGAGGAGGAGGCTGTGCTTCCCACTGAGGAACGGCGAGTGTTCGTTTGGATAAGACAGCCAAGCAAAGCACTGCCTAAACAGACTCCACGTCGTCACGGATCCCACTGTTCCCCAGGAATTCTGCTCGTTTTGGGGCTGTTGTGCTGTGCTTTCAGGCAGCACAGGGGCTGGGACTGATGCCAGGCTGGGGACCAGGGCTCTGCCTTCCATCCCATCCATGGTGCTTTAGTTTCCTCTTCCTGTTGGAACCAGCCAAGAAATTTGTGAAGGTGAATGTGGATTCAGCTGAGAAAGGTTCACAGGTCTTTGGAGGGAAGGACTGAGGACAAATATAATGTAAATTAAAAGCTTTTTAAAAGTTTAAAGCACAGAAATAGTATTTTTACAAGCAAAGCAAAACAGGCCATGCTATTCCCATTCCACCCCTACCGTGGGCAGGGACACCTTCCACTATCCCAGGTTGCTCCAAGCCCCGTCCAGTCTGGCCTTGGACACTTCCAGGGGTGGGGCAGGGATGGTTTTCTCCCTTCCAACACCAGTTTTATTGACCAGGCTAGGCCAGAAGCAAACAGGGCCAATCCCCCAGGGAAAGCCACAGCCCCACACTGCCACAGTGAGCCTGGAGAGCTCTTGGAACTTGGGGGTTTTGCTGTTTCCAGATGCAAAATAAAATGAAAAAGAAAAAAAAAAATTGTCAGCAAATTGGAGGGGCTCCAGCAAAAGGAGATAAAGATGATTAAGGGTTTAGAAGGATTGACCTATGAAGAAAGATTAAAGGAACTAATTATGTACAGCTCAGATAAAGGATGAGTAAAGAGGTGATTTAATAACGGCCTGCAAATACTCGGGAAGGTGTCAACAGTGAGGCAGGGGGGAGGAATTATTTAGAGTCCTTCACCAAGGAACAACACAAGAGATGGAATGAAAGGGGAAGGTGACATGGGACATCAGCACAACGCAGACAAAACCAGAAACTCCTTTTGGGAGCAGCGAGTTAGGAGCACAAACCCTCTGGAAACACTCCACCCTTCCATCCCTAAGTGATCCAAGAATGCATTTTCAAAGGTGTTTAGGTGCTTAAAGGTGCAGGGAAGTGCTCTAATAGGATTTTCAGGTGCCTCTAAGCGGGTTTCAACGGGAATTAGGCACTTAAATAACTCCAACAGTTCCACCAGTTGCTTACTCATATCCTCACACAAAACAGCCTGAAGGTTTGGCTCTGGGACTCAGAAATCCCCCGGTAGGAGAGGATCCGACCCGAATCCCAAGCTGCTGGAGCGGTGGGAGCGGATTGCTGGTGTTCAGGAGGACGTCCTGTAGGAACCATCCTGCCTCGTCAGGGCGTTGTGCATCGATCTGCACGGCCCATTTGGAAGTCAATGAGGTTTAGACTCTCAGGCCCATTAAAATAAAAATTTAAAAGTGCCTTTGGCGCTTCAGCACCTCGGTCAGTCGGGCAGGTCCTCGAGCAGGTCACCGGTGCCCGAGGGGGGCACAGCCACGGTGACGGGGCCGGCCCAAAGCTGCCCTTGTGCCCCCCTGGGAAGTGTCACCAGCACTCCAGAAAAACACGTCCCGTTTTTTCTGTGCTGCAAYGAAGCCTCCTGTTGTTTTCTCGGGGACAGGGGGACATTTTTCCCCYGTGAAAATAATCAGCTGGATGGAGGAGGGGTGGGAAGGCGCTGAAGGAGAAGCAGGATGGCAACGTAAACTGAAAGTCAAGAGGGTCCCCAGGATGAAAATCCCACAGGAGTTTGCAGCAAAAAATGCTGTGAAAATATAGGGAGGGAACGCCAAGCGTGGACTCAGAAGAGGATTACTGAGCTCAAAGCTTCCTCACGCAGGCATTACCCAAAACTTCAAGAGCAATCTGCTCTCCRAGGAGCTCAGCCAGCAATGCCTGCTTGGAGGGGCTCTCCAGGGTCATGCATGGAGATTCCCCAAGGCTACACTTGCCTTGCTGCTCTCCTGGACAGCAAAGCCCCAGAGGAGGTCACCTCATTCCCAATAAAACCCCTCCAGATCCTTGGGGGGAACTGTATCAGTGCACTGTAGATGGTCATGGAGAACTCACATCTCTGCCCCAAGCCCAGAAGCACAAACTTTGTGAGGCACTGCTGCCCTCTGACTGTTCCCAAATACACGTGCAAATACTTGAATTTRAAAAAAAAGAATAAAAGAAGAAAACCAGCCTGAACTGCCAAAGCCTGAGCTCAGCCAACCCYCAGCCTGTGGCTGCCACAGCTCTCCCAGCTGCAGGTTTAGAGTCCAGAGGGGAATTTTGAACACAGTCAGAACACAAGGAAAGGGGAGAGCAGAGGGSCTGTGACTCCTTCTTGTTCTTGCCCTGAAGGGTTTTTCAGGGCAAATATTCGAGCGACACTTTTCATTAAACCACAAACTTGTCAATTTAGCCTAGTGTGTGTGTATATATATATATGTATGTATGTATTTTCAAGTAATTGCCTAAAAACAGGGAGTTGTTTGAAAGACTGGTTTAACCCTTTTGCAGCACTCGAGTCCACTTGAAATTATATGAGAGAGAGGAAAGTTAAATATGAAGATAAATGCATAAATGGCCAGAGTTGCTATGGAAATGTGAGAGGATGGAAATTGAAAGTCAATAGAGGACTAACTTACTGCTCAATTTTAAAAATAGTCCTTCTATATAGAAATGGAACATTTCTCAAATCTCTGTTGGCCTGTATTATATGAAATGGGAAGTGGGTTTGTGGCTGGGTACATCTATTTAATGCTGCAGGCTTCACCTGTAGCCTGGATGGTCCGTGGTACATCCTGAGTGGGACTTTTCCTCAGGTTTGTGCCAATCTCCATCCCAGCTCCAGAGCCCTGGTGCTAAATGTCAGCACGAAAAGCACAGATATCTRGGTCAAACTCTGTTGGATGTAATGACAAATCATTTGTAGGGATTTCAGGTCGGTTCTGTTTATTTTTTAACATAATTCCCAAGGTTTACCAGACTGGGATTGTTGCCCCACAGGGACTACACGGTAGCTTTCCAAACCTGCTGGCCTGCAATCAGATTTGATGGAAGAAGAGGCATCTCAGGGAAATTAAGTCCTAACAAGCTTTATGAAGGAGGATATTCTCACTTTTTCCCATTGCCCTTTCATTTTCCATCTCACTCTCTGGGTGTGATATGAGCTCAGATGGAGAATCCACACRGGACACGACCGTGGAAAACCAGGCTGCCTCTGTTCCACTGCCTGCAAGGCCCGTTGTTTTATTAAGATAAATGTAATACACTTCCCTGCTTCCATTCGGAGAGGGAGAGCAAATTATGTTTGAACAGCGTCAAACCCCATCCATGAGCAGCATAGCAAGAGGAAAGTGGGGTTTTTCGTCAACCAGCCCACATTTCGCTCTCCCTCTCCACCCCCAGACACTCCTGGGGCTCCTTGGTGCACTTATTCACCTCCAAAATGCAGGTGAATAAACCTTTTTGGCACTGGCAGCCCAGAATTCACAGCTCATCATGTCCCACACCCCAAGGACTTGACTTTTTCAGCCCCTTGGTCTTCTCTGCCTGTTTGCTTCCCCCACCTCTTCTTCGCCTCCCCACAGCCCTGGGTGAGAGCAGAGCAGCCCTGGGACACATTCCTGCCCACTCTTCCTGTGCCGTGGTCCCTGTGCCCYTCTGTTCCAAGCACTCGAGGCTCTCCCAGCAAGTCTCCACCAGCTGGAGGTGTCTCGCTGACTCAGGTACAGCAAACCTAAAAAAAAAACCCTCAATAGACCCAGAAGAGGCTGAAATTCAGCTTTCCAAGGCCAAGAGCTGGCACAGGCTTCAGGCTTGGCAAGAAGATTCTGCCGCTTCCTCTCTCCCTGAGCCGCGCTCGCCGAGTCTGGCTCCATCCGCTCCTGCGAGGGGGCTTGAAAGAATTCCACGGCTCCAGCARGATTCTCCCCATCCCCAGCTCCCAGCCCGCCAGGAAAAGGCCTTTCAAAATCGTTCCGTGCTGCTGGGTGGGATTTTCTCCCACAGGCACCGTGCAGTAGGGAGCGAGATGAGATTCCAATCGCAGCTCCTTCRTGGCAGAGGGCAGGTCCAGAGTTGAGCCGTGCAGAGCAGCCTCATTTTCTCAGCAATATTGCTGCATTCTCCRGGTGGCAGGGGAACACATTTGCTGTCATCTCCCTGCATTGTGTTTGGATAAGGGATGCAAAGAGCAGCCCCAAACACGCAGCTATCGCTGCCCCATCGCACCAAGAGCAGCTTCTGTGGGGCCTGGTGCTTCTGCTCTGAGCCCCCACACAGCTCATCCCACAGGGGAGAGGCTCCCTGGGCTGGTGGGTGCTGTCCCCTCCAGCTGTAGGGGTGGGGAGAGAGGGCTTCCTACCCAAGCAGGAGGTGGGCAGAGAAACTGGAGCTCCAGGCTGCATTTCCCCAACCCACACATCCCACTGAGCACTGGCTCTTCCCCACCACAGCCCCATGCTGCCCCGTTAAAAATTCCCCATGTCATRAACCAAATGGTTTTCCCCCAAAGAGTCAAACCCAGCAAGTTGCCATCACCCTGCTCAAGGTGCAGGACTCGTTTTCTCTCACCTCAGACCCTCCTGCTGAACAGGCTGAGCACCTTCTGCCAGGGCCCTTCACCCCGAGCTGTCAGTCCCCAGGAGCAGAAGGTCCCTGCCAGAGCCCCCACATCTGGATCTCTCCAGTGGAGCAGAATGTCCCTGCCAGAGCCTCCACATCTGGATCTCTGCAGTGGAGCAGACTGGAGGCCTCCACACACCAGGGGAYTTCTGGCAAGGTCTCCCAGCACAGYCCAGCAAACCCAAACTGCCATCTGCTCAAATTCACCTGAAATGCATGTGGGGTTTGCAGCACCACCAGACACCAGCACCTTCTCCTTTTACTGTCCTCCTTGTCTGGCACCATCTCTGCCGAGCTCTGCCCACTYTGCCAGCTCACACCATCGAGGCTGCAGTGGCTCTCTGGTGGTGCTGCCTTCCCCACTGCTCCTTTGTTGTTTGSATCCAGGCACTTCCAGCCTCCTGGGGGGACACAAGGCATCCCCAGCTTATTTACAGCTCAAGAGTGTTTTCTAAAGGAGGGCCAAGCCAAACACCACTCCGAGGACTCTCCCCACCRCGAACAAATCCTGGGACAGCTCAGGAAGGGATGCACTTTGGCCCAGCATTCATCTCCTCTGGATGTTTTGCCTGCTGTTCCTTCCTCTCCAAGCACAGCTCCTTGCTAAGTCCCAGATTTTATAAGGCTGTTTCATTTTTAGCCTTTTGCTGCAATAATAAAGTCACTGGTCTCCATGTGTTGCTTTGAGGAAATGCTATCAACCTGGCTGCACACAAGACAACAACTTGGCATGATTTAGCAGCTTTTTGGGATGCCTGGCTCCATTCCAGGCCAGCCCTGAGCTGGATAGCTGGGTGCCCAACCTGGAGCATCCATCCAGCCTGCACCTGCCCCGGGGGTCCTGTCAAGCCCACCCAGGCTCGTAGCTGCTCCCTGCAAGTCTGATGGAGTCGTGGTGAGAGAGGTGACATCCATCAGCTGGACTGGAGCAGCCACCTCACTCTCAGGGGGAAATTTCCCCAAACAGAGATTATTGCTACGTAACACCACCTTCATGTCATCCCCACCATCCCCACAGCCAGGAAACTACCGATGACAGAGCCACCCCAGCGTGACCCCCGTGCCGTGACATCCCTTCAGTGCCACCTTCCACGTCCACAGAGGTTTTATGAGATGCCTGACAGGGCTGGCACCCCCTGTCTCGGAGCTGTGCTGTCCCTAGCAGCAGCAAAGCCACTAAGCCCACCTCGCAGCCCCATATGCATTCGCTTCATGCCTTTAATCCTGACAGCCCAAGTAAATTCCTCCTGAAAAGAAAGCCCTTGTCCCCCCTCCCCGAGCTGCTGCTCCTTGCTAAATGTCATTAAAAGCAGAACCCACGGTAACATCAGCCCTCGCTGAAGGTTGGAACCACCTTGACTGTAATCCTGGCGTGGCACTGGATGAGGGAAAAAAGCAAAAAAACAGACACTTCTTCCACTTCTCCGTCAGCTCTGCTCTGCATCAAAATCTCCTTTGTATGTCACAGAGCTATTAAAGTTGTGGAGTGTGGCTGGGCTGTGTGTGAGCGTGTGTGTGTCTGTGCCCGTGCCTCGGAAACTGGGTCACCCGGAGCGCGCCGTGGAAGCCCTGCCCTGACAAATCCGGGCTGGMGAGACTCAAACGTACCCCCTCATAATGTTTTTCCTGCCTCCCATCATGCTTTGAAATGAGCAAATAATGCTACTTTCTGCTGTATTTTTGTATCTTTTATTCAGCAGCTTCCTGAGGTAAATAACCTCCGGCAGGCAAATCCAAGGGGATGCTCCTATCTCGCTCGCTGTCTGCTCACACCGAAATCTTGATATACTTTGCTTTCACGATGCTCTTTACAAAACACTCCCTTTTTTCCGGGAGAAATGGCTATCAAGGAGGGCAAGAAACTTCACACATTTAGCTCAGGCTTCAGTCCCAGCATTTTGTCATCCTTCTCTCCCCCTCACAGCCCCAGGGGTGACAGGAGGGCACCTCCAGAGCCCACGGGGGCCCCTGTGAGCATCCCCCCAGCCAGAGCAGAGCAATTCCCAGCCAGGGCACTTTCCAGCAGGCAGACAGCCTGTAATTTCCACCAGGGCTCTGAATAACACAGCTCAGGCAGTTTCTGTCGAGGCCGAGGGGTGAATCCTGTCACCCACCTGCCCTCGGTGGGGCACTGAGAGCGAGGGAAGCAGCAGAGCAGAGAGCGGGGCTGGCCCAGCTCGGCACCGGGCAAAATCCGCGCTGCYGGAGGGGGCGAGAGGTGAGGAACTGAAACTTGCTGACTTCATGCAGGACAGAAAGACGTGGGCCACAGTCTCGGGAGGAGCTCAGAGGGGGGAGCCTGAGGGTTTCCTTATGAACAGCTTATTTTAGTTCTTACAGCATGAGAAAAAGGATGGCAGGAAGAAATACCTGGGCAGGGAAGGGTTTACTGCTAAGCAGAATTGCAAAGAGGGCTCTGGGGCCTGAATATTGTTGGTTTTTTGGGGTTTTTTTGTGCTATCCTCAATGCATTTATTGACCCTAAAGAAAGCAAAACTAAAGTGACCACAAGCAGGACCAGTGACAGGAAAGGGGATGGGAGGATCTGACTTCAGACAGGGTTTACTGGCCCAGGGGAGAGCTGTAGAGGAGGATTTCAAAATCCCAAGATGAGGGAAATGGAGCTGAGGAACAGAAAGTGCCATTTTCACGGGCTCTGGTCTAGGCTCCGTCTGTCTCTTAGCGCTCCACTCCAGTAAATCACAGCGTGCAGGTTGTGAACCCCATTTTACCAACCGAGAAAAGGGAGCAGGGCAGAGATAACAGGCAGCATTTATCACCTAAGGGCGCTTGGCAGCACCCAGGGCCAGGCAGAGGTGGCCGAGAGCCCTTCCCAGCAGGGGAGGGTGCACAGGCTCCCACCAGATCCATCGCTGAGATGTGGAAAGGAGAGCGAATTCCAGGTGTTGCCTTGGGAATCTCGCAGTGTAGGGGCTGAACCGCCCGGAGCATCCCACATAGGGCAAGTTTGGGGTCGTTTTGGGCTACTAAGGAGTAGAAGTGCTGATCCAGGAGCCTGTGGGGGGTGGGTGGGTGTGCCAAACAGGACCACCAGGCTGCAGGGAGGGGGGACACGGGATATCACTCTCCCAAAGCCCGCTCCGTGTCCTCTGGTTAATGTATTCAGCGGGGAGTTTAGGGGATCTCAGGAGAATGAATTGTCAGAGCGTCGGAGGCAGGAGATGGCAGGGGAATTACTGCTAATCCTTTCTTGTGGGACACAACACTCCAAAGGATTTAAAGGCTATTCAAAAATGTAGAAAAAGAAGCAGAGACAAGGACACCCCTCCCTTCCTTCTTGCGTTTTGGGTTGGTCACTTGCTGCCGGCTGGGAGAGGAAAGAGAGGAAAGAGAAAATTCGAGGAGAGGGAAAGGATGAGAGGGGGAGAAGAAAAGATAAAAACTGGAGATTAGATCTGGAGGAAAGCCGATCTTACCCTCTCAGGGAGCGTAGGCTGCAATTAAATCTCTTTTGCCCAACAACACCCCATTGTTATTTGCGTGGTACTCGAGATGTGGCGATAAGGGAGGAAGGAGCTGCAGGCAGGGGAGGCTGTGTTGTTATCCCTGGAAATCCTGGCTGGAGAGCTGTGGGCCCCAGCCCTACGGGGTGATCCTTTGCCTCAGCTGAGGGCCTCCCCGTCACCAATAATAAATGTATTTTGCACAGCTCTGGTGGGAGGGTTTTGGAAGCCTGGGGGCTGAATATCCTCTCCCTGCTGTTCGAGTTGTGGAYGACAGTTTGGTCCCACGGAAGGTGACCCTCGCTGCTCCTCTTTGTGCACCCCTCGGCTGCAGTCCAGCCAAGGATGCTGCTGAAGGAGGGGTATCCCAGCGTGCCTACAGCCTTTTGGGAAGCAGATCCCACTCTTTGCCCATCAATTCACAGCACAGACACCCTGTGGGAGAGGGGGGCTCAGACAGGCCAGGAGGGAGTAGTGCTGTGGATGGGGAGGGCTCAGATAAATGGGTGAGATAAGGCAAGGAGATGTCTGACACCCTGGGACTCCTCCTGTAACTTGTGTCCTGTAGCTGAGAATGGCCATAAGAGTGAAGAACAGCAATTTGTGACCTGGAGGATGTTTTGTATGCATCAGTTCACTCCCTCTGTGTATKGGGTAGCCTGGCAAGCACAAAGGGAGATCTGGGCTGCTTTAGCCCTGCAGAGATGCTGAAGTTCTTCCATCCCAGTCACCTGTCCCAGGTGGACCCCAAGGGCTGCCAGGCTCCATCCTGTCACCTGCCCAACATGGCTGGTACCCATCCAATGCTCATTTCTATCCCTCTTATCACCATTATGCAAAAAGGCAGCACTCACAGGCTCCCCACAACCCTTCTGCCCTGTAGGTGCTTTAGTTAGTGCCAGAAACCCTGGGACCAAGCCACTTCCAGCATCTGGGATTCACCCAGCTAAATTGTGGCCCCTCTCCCTCCCTGAGATCCTGCACTAACATCTTTGCTATTGTCTTTCTTCCCTTTCCTTGCCTCTGAAGCATTTTTAACAGAGCTCTCCTCAATTATGCAGTGTTTCTGTCTGTGTTCAGAGCAGCACAGCGAGGTCCAGGCTGGTGGATTATTGACTGTGCCCTCTGGGTGACCTTGAGGCTGAGGAAGGTGAGAGCTCCTGGCAGATGGGCTCCTCTCTGCAAATCGTGCTCTGCTGTCATTTGTCCCAATTCCCAGCCTGAGCTGGCRGTGGCCAAGAACAACTTATTAAGGAATTGCTGCTTTCCTCCCCTGTTCGGCTGCTCTCAGGCTCAGGCGGCTCCTATCGATCCACTGCACCTACTCAAGATGTTTTGCAAAAGGCACTCAGTGAAATTCGTTCCAGGGATTCGCCAGTGGGTTTTGCTGCACGTGGGACGCAGGCAGGTGAAGGTTTGGCATTGGGAGGGTCAGGGTAAGAGCTGCCATGGAAGGGGAATTTCCATTTTGCCAAAAGTTCTGCTTCGGTACCAAAAAAAAAAAAAAAAAAAAGGTGAGTTTGCCCACAAAAATGAAATTTGTGGGTTTTAGTTTGGGTGTCTGGGAAACAATTTGACGTTTTAGTGTTGTTTTGGGAGGCTAGTCAGATTGTATAAATAGAAACACACTCCGAAATGTGTGTTTTGAAAACGTGTGTTTCATTTCCGAAAAATGAAAACGTACTCTGAAAAACAACAGCGTAAGCCTAAACAGACATTTTTTTAAATGACATTGTGGAGCAATTTAACTTTTATTAGAAATCCCTTTTTTCAACACCTCCAAAACGTTTTAAAAAATCACTGTTTCCATACAAAATATCCGTTCCAATGTCACAGCCCCATGCAAGGCTAAACCAGAAACTCTGCTGTGGCAATTCCCATTCCATACATTCACCGTGCTGCCTCATTAAATTCCACAAACCACCTACAAAACATCATTTCCCAAAGGATAAACACTCTCCCTGAGAAGCTTCAACCTGTTCCTGTCAAGTATCAGTCGGTCCAGGGAAACCAGCTGCTTTTCCTTGTTTTCTCGATTTTTTAAGTGACACTGGAAATCTGTGCTCACGCCCAGGGAGGCCAGGGGGCCATTCCCACAGCTCTGCTCCCACAGCCAGCCAGATCCAGGCGGGAAGAAATGCACGTGGCTCTGTTTTCCAGCTCTCACATCGTGTCCCTGCTGCAGTGAGCACGCCACAAACGCAATCCCACCAAGGCTCTGCTCACAGCCCTCGCTGCAAAGCACGGCTCGGTGACGGTGCCAGCACGTCAGGATGTCCTGCCCTGGCACATCACCCTCCACGAGGCAGGGAGGAGCAGAGCTGCGTCTGTCCTGGCATTTTGCACGGGTCAAACGAAGCTCAGAGTGAAATCAGGGCACGTCCCCATTACAAATSGAACAGCAGCAGCCCTTTGGAGTGTGACTGCTGAAAAGCTGTCGGCAGAGAGGTTTTTTAATTTTCCCAGGTAAAACTATTATAAACAATCCTAGGAGTTTTTGTAAATTAACTAAGCTTTGTGCAGCTGCGCTTGTTATCATTTTTACTTAGATAAATATTTTGGAATAGGTGTTGTTAAAATTGACCAATGAACTTGGTAGGTGGCTGACCAAGGGTCCAATAGACTCTTGACATTTCTGTAAACTTCAAGCAAACTAAGGGATATAAACCGCTTTGTATAATAATAATAAACTCTGCATAGCTTTGTTCCCCCAAAYTCTGTGTTGTATTTCTTGGGACACTTATGACATTGGAGCTTTGTCTCCATCTGTTTCTGTGACCTGCGTAAAAGAGGTGCTTTCATAACTGGGATATGTTCAGATATTCACACAGGAGATGAATGCAGAGCTGCATGGGTGTTTGCTTGGCTGCTCCTTTATTCACCCAAACGAGTAAATCCTATCAAAGGCACTTGCTGCAGAGAGGGCAGTTTCAAACAACAGGTTTGGGAACATGGGAATGTTGAGTTTTCCTTTGGAAATTTGCTTCCCACAATGAAGGCAAACGGGTATGTGTCTTTCTGTGGGAACCACGGTATTGCCCCCATTTATAGTATTGGGGAAAGTTGTTTTGAGTCTTCCAAAACCAAATCTACTGTCTCTCTGCTGGGCAAATAGTGAAAATATAATTGTTTACACAGTCTCGTCCATCTTAGACTCATAAACCTCAACACAGAGCAGACAGGCACTGCCTGGGCAGGTCACAGAATCCTAGGATGGGTCAGGTTGGAAGGGACCACAGTGGGATCATCTGGTCTCACCTCCCTGCTCAGGCAGGGCCATGCCAGAGCACATGGGATTGTGTCCAGATGGTTCTGGAATATCTCCAATGAAGGACGCTCTGCACCCTCTCAGGGCAAAGTGAGAAAATCTCTTGTTTGTGACCCCCGGTGCCTCCAAGGGCTGAACCTGGCACCAGCCAGCCCTTCCCCCTGAGCCTCCTTGTGCCATCTCATTCACACTTCCAGAAGTTACGGCGTTTTTTGCGCTTTTTCTTGGACGATAAGGAAGCCTGGGACAACTCACGTATCCATGTCTGCTGYGGAGACTCTGAATAGGAAGAGAAAAACAAGTGACCAGTTTCTTTTTAAACTGTACTGGTGGGAGGCTCGTCTCAGCTTCACTCCAGCTCTCCTAAAGTTGCTTTGATATTCAAACAAACACTGACTTTTTAAACAATACTGTCCTAAATCCTTATTATAATGCCCAGAACCACTCGCAGGCTTTCTGGAACTCATTGTTATAATTACAATCAGGAATCCTTAGGACTCTGTGCTTTGTGCCAGAAATACACACACACGGAATTGTTTGCAGAGGAGCCACAGAGAGAAAGAGCGAAGGAGAAACGCAGCTTCAGCGCTGCTCAATTCCGGAGCAGGAACTCCCACTCTATTTAATTTTGCCTCTTTTGTTTCCCAATTTAACTCGGAGCTGCCGAAATTCAAGCTAATATTTGCTTTGTCCTCTGTGCTCTCCTTTGGCCTCCGTCCAGGGAAGCTCGAGCTGTGCCCTGGTTTGTTCCCCACCAGCCCCAGCAGCCTCTGTCCCCRGAGGAGGTGGAAGGTGTGGGGTGGAAGGGTGGGGAGGAAGGTCTGCAGGACCCATCAATCACAGCACAGGGAAGGAGCACAGCACTTTGGGGATTGCTGGAACAGTCGCAGATGCAAACCAAACTCTCTGGGCCAGGGAATGCAGCATTGAGCTTAATTTTATTAAAGCTTCATCTCACAGGTCACAAAAAAGCTTAGGGAGGGCTGTGGGGGGGGGTTGGTAGTGTTACCTGGCACAGCACACAGGGAGGGAGCTGGGATTCAACTTTTGCCAGCACAAGGCCAGGAATGMTCTCCCTCTGTTTCCAGTAGAGTCTGATGTTGATCCCTGATCCTGCTCCCATGGAAATGTCCCTGTGTGGTGCTTACAAAAGTGAGCTGGATCAGGCCTTCCTCCTGAATAAATACCACATCTGATTCACCACTCGATTGCTTCTGTTTTACCTCTGCAGAACACCATTGATTATAGCAGGATTTGCAAGCCTAAAACTGGAGTAATTCAGTGATTAATCCCAGCCAAAGCCTTTGATAAACAGAGAGCAATCCTCCCACACCACCCAGTATCCCACACATCCACGGAGTGCTCCGTGATATGATTCCATGGCATTTAGGCTTTCCTTCCCTTGATTCAGGACAGTGCTGGGATACATTTAGTTTAGCCAGCCCAGACTTTTCTCCTCTATCTCTTCTCCCTGTGAAATGTCAGGCACGTCCTCAGTGCAACTAAAGCAAAACTCCCGCACTCRGTCCTGTTCCAGGTGGCAGCTGAGCCCTGGGAAAGGCTGAGCAGACAGGCAGGTCTGAACTCCATTTCAAACCCTGGAGGTTCCTGCAGCACCTTCCAACAGCGAGCCAAGGCTGGTCCAGAGAGTGGAAAAGCTTATTCTGGAGATGGCTGGCTGTAAACATCAAAAACACTGTTCAGGCTCAATTTTTCCCACATAGGGCAGTCCCAGAGTATATCCAGAAACACTGGATGAGGAGAAGCAGTTGGGGCAAAGAAGTATTTGACTTTTAAGGTGTTGAACATTTCTAGGGTTTCTTCTTGTTTCCCCAAGAAAACCCCAAACCGCTCTCTCAAGTGTTATATAATCTGGATATAAATAAGATTTTCAGGTGATGGTTTCAATATTTGGTCTCTGTCTAAAGAACATGGAAAGAAACATGTTGGGGAAATTTCCCCCAGTGGAAACTTCCCTCCCTCCCCGATGAAAAAACCACTGAGGTTCCCTGAGCAGCTGCCAGTTGTGCTGTAGGACACCCCATTGCTCTCTGGAGGGTTTTCCCCCTGAGTCACGGTGCCTACAGAGGCAGACACAAGACTTTCGGARTCCAAACCTTGTTTCCATTTCACACCATTTTCACAGCCAAGGATCCTCTGTCTTTACACTCCCCTCGAGATTCTGGGGTCCACCCGAAGCAACAGACTGTGGAGTTCCTCTGGGTACACGGTGCCAGGACCCAAATCCGGTTTCAGAAGCAGACAARTGACAGGAAGAGCAGTCGGTCTGTTCCCTGACCCATGAGATCCGGGGTATGGCTGGACGTGTTTGTCACGTGGGTGACAGTCATGGACGAACACAGAGCTAGGGCAGCTCTCCTGGCTCTGGTCACTCCTTAACCTGCAAGTTCCCTCGAGACAAGGTGACCAGCAAGGCAGGAATTTCCGTAGGGCTTTGGCAGTGCCTCCATCCACTCCCTGCGACTCTGAACAGCCACGGAAGAACCAACTGCTGAGCACCATCCATCAGCCCAGGCCAGGAGGGGAGACAGGAGAGGAAGGACCTCTCTTTCTCTTCACATGAGCTTTGCCTCCTCCTGATTCTGGTTTTTGCCTTCCAGCAGGACCCCTGTCAGCTGCCTCCAGAAGATGTGCTTGCTTATTTCCCTGTCCTTCCACTCCAGGTAGGTGTTCCTCCTCAGGTAGCGGGACAGCCCCAGCCTCTGCCTCAGCAGGGCCTTGTTCACGTCTTCCAGCACAACCATGATGATCCCAGCCTTGCCCTCCACGAGCTGCCAGGACTGGGCGATGTCAAACTCGAAGCTGCACCACTTGCTCTCCAGGAAGTCGGTGGAGATGACAGCGATGACGTTCCTGCTGCTGAGAAAGCCCTCCTGGATGATGTTGGTGACAATGGGCACCCCCGGGAGGAAATCCCTGTAGTACAGGCAAAGGTGGAAGGGAGGTTTCCCTCCTTCCAAGGGCTCCACCAGCTCTTTTATCACCCATTCCTGGTCTTTGCTGGAGTGGATGACRAAGGCATCGTAGGTGTCACCCCTTTCTGCCGAGTGTTTGCACCCACTGAGCAGCACCAGGGAGTAGTAGAGCTGGAAGTAGTACTTGTAGATCAGGAAGAGGAGCACCACCACGCAGAGCAACACGAGCACTGTGGAGACAACTTTGTGCACGCTGACGTGGCAGGAGGACAGGTCGAAGCTGGGCAGGCTCAGGTTCTGCACGTGTGAGGGCGTGTGGCACAGCATCAGCTCCTTGTTCTGCAGCAGCTCCCGCTCTTCCTTGACCCATTTCAGAAACTCCAGGTACACGCAAGAGCAGTCAAAGAGGTTTTGAGAGATATCCAACAGGACCAGGCTGTCGGGCAGGATCTCCCGGGCGGAGTCCAGCAGAACAGTCAGCTGGTTTCTGCTGAAATCCAGGACTCTGAGGGCTTGGAGCGGCTGGTAGACTCCAGGATCGAAGGTCAGGAGCTTATTGTTGCTGATGTTTAGCTCTTGGAGCTCAGAGAGGGCATCAAAAGTACTTCGATCCACCTGAACTAACTTGCAAGCTGAAATATCCAAGGTGTGGAGGTGACTTAGGTTTTTGAAGTTGTTTGCCAGCTTGTTGTCCTCAAAGGAGTTCCCTGCCATCTTGAGCACTTGCAAAGAGTTCAAGCCACAAAATGTACACTGGGATTTAACTTCAGTTTTGGTATGGGAAATATCAAGGTAGAGGAGTTTCTGAAGGGACAGAAAGACAGGGTAGGAGCCAGGACCAAATAAAGTTGTGTGCTGAAGGTCCAAATATAACAAATTCTTCACATTAGTGAAATCTCCAGTCAATCTGATCTTAGAATTGAAGCTTAAGTTCAAGTRTTTCAAGTTCGGACAGTTTTGAAACTGAGGGGAGCAGCAGCTACCGAAGTTGAGGCTGTTCTCACTCAAATCCAGGACCTCCAGCTTACTGAGACTGTCAAATTCCTGCTTGAAGCCTTTGAGGCTTCTGTTCTTGGTAATACGGAGCACTCTCAGCTCCTTGAAGAGCGACAGCTTCATGGCAGGCACCTCGTCAAAATCGCATTTCTTGCATTCCAGCTGCTTCACTTTAGGCARCTCAGGAACCTCTGATATCCTCTCCAGTCCGAGGTCCACCAGCCGAATGGTGGAGACATTGCCAATGCAGTTAAAAAGAGTGTCTGTGTCATGCTCAAAGTTCCTGAAGCAGATTAAGACAAACTCTTCCATCTGCACCTGGCACAGCCCACTCAAGAGCCCCCTCTCGAAGTCTTCCAGCCTCTTGTTGTCGCTGAACTCCCCAACTATGAGTCTGCTGACCTGCAAACCGGCCAGGCCGTGCAGAGAAGTTTGCATCACRTTGAAGTTCTCAAAAGTGGACCTCAGAGCCAGCTCAGCGAGGCGGAGCCCCGCGAAGGACCCCGGCTCTATGGATTTTATGTTGTTCAAGGAAAGCACCAGCGTGAGGTTGAGCCTGCTCCCTTCCCTCAGGGCATCAAGGTCTCCTCTGGAGATAGATGTGATCTTGTTGGAGAGAAAGCTCAGGTGCCTCAGGGAGGTCAGGCTGGCGAAATACTTGGGAAGCTTCAGTGAAGTGATGCTGTTGTGGCCCAAGTTCAGCTCCTGCAGGGCGTGCAAGTGGCCGATGGGCAGCTCAGACAGGGAGGTTCTGTTGGTTTCCACCAGCACTAGTTTTGTCAGAGATGTTAAGCCGTAGAAAGCTGCTTTGCCCAGGTGCTGGAGGGAATTGGCAGTTAAGATCAAGGTGGAAAGTCTGTGAAGATCCATAAAGGAGTTATCTTCTATTGTGTGGATGTGGCACCTGTTGGGCAGGAAAAGAAAATAAAAGTGCATGAAACAGTGTCCCTTTTTTGCTCACTGACTGCTGGTGTGACGTCCTCAGGCTCAGCCTCACGCTGGGGTTGGTTTGGTTTTGCTGTGCAGGGCAGGGCCAGCGTTCCTGCGTGGACCCAAATGTATCCTGCAGTGAATCCCAGCAGAATTAGTTTAATAATCCAGCCAGTGTTTTAGAGCAAATGTGCTCTGCCACTCAGCCACTTTGGAGCTGGAGCTGTGACGGAGCTGAGTGACATTTTTCAGTGAAACAATTTACCCGGGGAAACTGTTGTCTGAAGTCAACAGGAATTATACATCAATTCAAATTTGCTAATAAGCCTCCCCCATCTCCTCCCCCAGATATGTGAGGAGAAGGGAAAAGAGAACATGTTGATATTTTAAAACAGCCTTTTAGAAAATGAATGTACCTTCATGTTGCTTGTTTTTTTTTTTAACTGTGATTAGAAAAACAGCTCACCCAAGATGTTCCACTTCAGAGTTTTTGTAACAGTGAAAAGTCTGACATTTTTCTTGTTCAGAGACAAGTAAAACATCTCCCTCCTCCTTCTCACATCCCAACCTACAAGATCAGACTGACAGACCCAGCTCATTACCTTGAAAGATCCAGAAGCTGCAGTTCAGGGACTGATGCAAAATAATTTGACCCCAGCGATTTCAGATTGCTGAAACTGAGATCCAGGTTCTGGGTGGTGTTTGGGACTCCATCAGGAACTCCAGAGATGTTCAGTCCAGTGCATCTGAAAGTGGTGTTAGGGGTGATCTGTAACAGAGGCAGATCCAATCACAGTCAACATCTGCTCTCGTGAAGTGCCAGAAGGTGACACTGTCAGGAAAGCAGGAGCAGAATGACCCCCCTTGCAGTTCATTTCTAAGTGAGCTGCCCTAATTTTTTGGAGATAATCTTATACATCCTGAGCACCTTTCCCATTTCTAAGAGAACCAGCCCTACTCCCCAGGAAGAGCTGCATTTCTGGCTGATTGAAGCAGGGACAAAGCTACAGGACAGTGTTCCTTGAGGCTATGGATGAACCAGCAGCAACCTCTGAGAGAGCCAGCGAGACCCTCATGGATGCAGTGCATGTCCAGGACCACCTCTCAGCTCTCTTCCCCTGCAGCTTGAGCAAAAGTTATTCTGTAATCAAATAATTGCCAGCAAAACTTTGCAAAAGGCACCTGGTCGGTGGCAGGCCCTTGGGGTCCTGGTGAATTCACTCGGCTGCACAAATCAGGCAAAAATCTGTATTTTGTAGAAATTACAGACCAGGTTTGGATCCCTTCCAAGGGAAATATAATCTATTACAATAACTGCACTGCAGCACCCTCAGAGGCACAGAAAGCCAGCAAGAAGAAAAGGTTCTTGCAGCTGGTTCTGGCTCTCAGATGTTTTTTGAGACCAGCATTTACTTCAAATACTTCAATCACCTTGGTAACAACCTTGGAAAAAAAAGCTGGACTTTCCTAAGACAACTACAACAGGCTCGAGGCACAAATCTCCCAAGCAGAGGGAGAAGTGGCACCGGAGAAACAGAAGGATTTTGTGCTCCCTTGGAGCTCACGTACCTCCGAACAGGGATTGAGGAGGCAGCCTGCCAGCGGGGACAGGACGCACGCCAGCTGCAGCAGCACCAGGAGCGTCCCCACGGGAAGGGCTCCTCTCCTGGGCATCTTCAGGAGGCCAGGAGTGCAGGAGAAAGCAGCATGGAGCGAGAAACCGGGAGTGAGAAACCCCCTGCAGTGCCCGGGGTTGTGTTTCACCACTCCTGCTTCTCACTGCACATCTCTGAGAGCTGCAGAGAACAAGAAGGGAAGTGAAACTGGTTTCTAGACACACTCTGGGTGAACTGCTCTTCTTGAAATTGTTTTTAAAAAAAGGTTTTTAAAAAAAAAAAAAACAAGAAAAAAAGGAAGTAGTGACAGGTATGGTTTGGGCTAGAAATTAAAGAGTAATAAGGGTTGCATCAGTGTCACTTGATTGCCTCTGATTAGCTCTGGTCAAATTGGCAACAACAACAACAAAAAAGGAATATTTTGTGCAATTCTGAGTCCAGTTTCATGCTCCACATCCCATCATTCCAATGCACTGGTTAGAGAGAGTGACTCTGCCTGTGCACTCCTGCCGTGCTCCCAGCTTCCCCACCCCAGCAGGCACTGCAGAAGTGCTTAGCCGTGCCAGAGGTTTCCTCGAGCCAGGCAAGCACAGGTTTATCCCTGGCTGAGCTCCTGTGAACAAACATCCAGGTTTTATCCATCTGGTGGGACCTTGGTTGCAATTCTTGCAGGAACATGGCCAGGCACAAGGAGATTCAGAGTGGTCAGTGTTGTGGTCACAGACATTCCACCGCTCCCCACCCTTCCCGTGGGGGGGTGGGTTGCTGTGGGCAGCAAAAAGGAGAGGCACAAACACCCTGAGCTGGGCTTGGAGCTGTTCCCTGCCCTGGTCTTGCCTGAATCTGTGTTCCATGCCTGGGTACAAAAGYACATCTCAGTACTGAATTCCCAGTGCAGACTGTTGTTTCAGGAAAAAGCTTCGTACAACCTCACAGTGGGCGATATTAATTTAAGTCAGCTCCCTAATAAAGCTCCCTGCCTTCATTTGCTCTGATAAATGGTGGTGCATTCATGTATCTGCTCCTGTCTTCCTGGAGATAACTAAGAAATGTTACTGGGGATCCAGCCATTGGGTTGCTGGGTATTATCAACACCACATAGACAGAGAAGGCAAAAATATGAGACAAGGGTGGGATATTCGTCAAGAGGAAGATGGAATAAAGTGTGACAACTCAGGAAAGTCTCTGAAAATTAATATTAAATATAAGCTGCCATACCAGTCCGGTGAGCAATCCACTTATAAAGAAAAGTTTAAAATATTTCAGAGYGGGGGTTGGACTTCTTTGACAGGTTAGTAGAGGGCCGGGGAGAGATGGGGAAATCCTAAAATAACTGATGATCTGTGCGATAAAAAAACACATGGCAGCACAATGGGAGCTAAAACCGACACCCTGATGTGCAGCCAGATAGTGCCCATTAAGCCAGCAGACAAAAAGTTTGTTGAAATTGGACAAGTTCTAGAAAATCCCTGTTCTGAAAAGCCTCTGGTGATTGCAGGTATTTCCTTTTATAGATGGAATCAAAAGTGAATGGAAACAATTGCTGACTGCTTCTGTGCCTGGATTAAGGAAATTGGCAGAGCATCATGTGTCTGCAGAGAGAACAAACGAGCGCATCCCTTAGTATTCAATATGCAGAATGAAGCAATCCACATTTAATTTTTATCTAAAGCTGAGATGAGCCTGAAGTGTGCTCCAGAAATTACCATTTCAATGGAGACTTGCTGAAGATGCTGAAGAGTTTGGGAGCATCACAAAATCCCTCCCACAGCCACGCTCAGAGGTCAAGTGGAAAGTGCAGCTTGAAGGGCGTTCAGAGGAGGAGCTGTTTCTGTCACCAGGGACAGTTTCACAATACACATCGTAATTTGTTCAAGGACAAATCCTACAGACGCTGCGAGGGGCGAGGCACGGGCAGAAAACGTGCAAGTTAGCAAAGCAAACCCTGCCACCAGTTTGGAAAGTCGATGCTGGTTAACTTCTCATTGCTCAGCTGGCACACAGCAACGTGCAAGGCCTGGGGAAAACCATAATGCCTGTGTGATTGCCCACAAAAAAACAAAAAGAGTGTTTGGAATGGCTTAAAGTGATGAAGGATAACATCCAAAATCAAACGTGAGTCACCGTGCTGGCAATTTGGTGGTGGGATCATGGAAGATCTCTTGGCAAGGAGGTGTTAGAAGGAATCTGTGCTTCCAAAAACAGGTGCCTGAGTAATCTTTGTCCTCTTGGACATTATTATAATGTAAGTGACACAATGGAGACAGTGCATATGCAGCCACTSTGGTCTCAAGCAAGGTTTACATAGCATAAGACAGCCACATTGCAGCTGGACTGACAAAAAATTTGTATTTGCTTACATTAAAAGAAAATGATTTGTGAACTCCAGCCAAAAAGAAAAGTTAGCTAAGCTCCTGGAAAAGACAAGTGGTGATAGCCATGAAAACAGAGAGGATTGTCAGTATCCAGGGTGGTTTCAAGGTCACAGTTAACCCAGTATCACACGCAGATCAACAGCTCTCCCCCAGGAGAGAGCATCTATTTGCCTCAGGAGTTATCTTAAGAAGTCCCCCAAGTCTATCTGCAAAGACAGGCTGAGGAAAATGGCACAAACTATTCCAAGATTAAACAAACCAGGTCTTACTTTAAGTGAAAGAACCATCTCTAACAACTGTTTGGTTGTGAGCCGTGGATCAGATGGGAGAGATTCACGGGCACTGCTGAGGTGCTGCACTYACACAGGACAGAACTTGTGGGGCTGAAGTCGGGGAGCAGCACAAGAGATCCCAAAAGTCCTGGAGAAGCTCAGGCTGCACCATCTGACCCAGCATTGCTCTCAGCTCTCAGTGCTGACCCAGCACTGGGCACACGTCCCTTCTTAAATATCACAGTGTCCACTTGTCTTTGCAGTCCCCTGTGGTGAATGAGGCTGAAATCGGTCACTTTGCAGCAGGGACCCGGGCTCAGGGTGTGCAGGCAGTTACCAACCCTTGAGCTTTCAGCTTCAGCTGAAAGGTTGTCTGAGTGGAAAGGAAGAGTGACAGGAAATGCTGTCACAAATTTAACAGCAAGTTGAATTTCCCCAGCCGTTCCGCCGGGGAAAATAATGTATATACATTATAAGGGAAAACGGGGTAAAACATAATCTGAAAATGGCTTTAAGATCATTTTGCTGCACATTCCACAAATACATTGCTTCCTGGGACTGGTGAGTCACTGCCTTGCACGGTAACTCCTGCCTGACCTGGCAGCCACGGGATAGAGCCAGAGCTGGAGCAGGCACTGGGGAGGGAGCTGACACTGATTGCAGCAGAACAGGTCCTAAAGAGCCTTCATGCTGGAACTCTCACTTGTGATGCTTCCCCATGTGATGTGGGTCTAACAATAGAATCACAGGAGCACAGGATGGTTTGGGTTGGAAGGGACCTTAAGSTTCATCTTGTTCCCACCCCCTGCCTTGCTCAGAGCTCCATCCAGCCTGGCCTTGAACTCTTCCAGGGATGAGGCAGCCACAACTCACACTTGATGGAGGATCAGCCTGGAAGACCTCCTGCCTCTGCTTCTGGATCTCATGGCTTTGAGGAAGAGAACAACACTCACACTGAGAAACTCCACRTTTAGTTCGGGGTGTCAGACAGTGTCACTCCTCCCTGAGCAGCRACTGACTCCAGCGACAGCTCCAGAGCAAGGAGCATCAGTGATGCAGGTTGCTTGTGATGCCTGTGAGTGTCAGGGAAGGACCTGGAGGTGAAATCAGAGTCTCTTCGTGCTGCCCAGCACAGRCCAAGCCCAGCCCATTGCCGGTGGTGGCACCAAACAGTTCACCACGGCTAAGCTGTTCCCTGTTACAGAAAGGGACTGAGACTGGTGTACACAGGGCGAAGAACAAAACCCCAAAAGCCAGTGTCCAGGTTAGACTGATGAAAATCGGCCAAGCCTCCACTGGAGTAGGCAATGTGTGCCATCAGATGGGCTATTCCCCAAAGCCAAGGTCGTATGGATASCCCAGAACTATTCCAAAGCTATTAGGGAAGAACTGTGTCAGGTAACCAGGGACAAATACACTACCGGAAGAAGTGATTAATCAGTGTCAAGACAGTCACTATCTGTGGCAGCTACTCCATATGGACTATGTCAGGTCATTAGGAGCCTTACATTTTACTGGAGTCAATGTTTAATCTAAATGGCTGGAAGGATTTCACACAGATGGTGGAGGCATCCAGCCTCGCCTGCCAAGCATTCCTGGGCAGGCAGTGAGTGACAGCGGAGCTCCCTGGACCCCTGGAGAGAGGCGGGCTGGCACCAACCAGCCCAGCAGCACCTTGTCCTTCTGCCTGGGATGAACCATGGTCACCCCAGGCTGGCCAGAGCCAGGATTCCCTGTCACCATGGATGTGAGGGTGTCACAGGGCCTTGGCATGGAACACACCATGCTTAGAGGGAGTATAAACTCCTTCCACAGCCCTGAGAAAGGTGGATTTCAGACTGAGGCTGGCTTTTCTACTGAAGCAACAATATGACTTATTTTCTTTTTCTTTCCCCYTCCATTACATCCTTATTATGGTGTCTCATAGCTGATTTACATATGATTTGCGTTACTGTGGCTGTGCCTTATCCTGCTTGTTCTACCTCCTTTCCCCCACTTCTCTGCTGCAGGGCAGGGATTTACTCAATCAAACATGAAAGGTGTGTAGGGCATGAGGCACTGCAGAGCTCAGACCTTTTAAACTGAACACAAGAAAGGTTGATTTGGGGACTCAGTGCCACCACTGAGCCTTGGTTAAATATCGAGCTCCTACAGAACTGCCGTGACACTCTGGGAAAGTCTGAAACAAGGGGCAGCTCTAATGATGACCTGGCGATTACAGATCCCTGTTTTGAGGGAAAACCATAACAGGAGAGCAAAAAGCCATAGCAGAGCTGCTTGCTGTGAGCTCTGAGAGCACTGCCACAGGCAGTGACCAGTGCTGAGGCTCCCGAGCCTCATGTTTGTGGTTTCACTGCCAGGACTTGACACTACATGACAGGAAAATGTTGCAATGGCTGCAGCACAAAGTGCAAACCCAGCTCCTGCGAGCTGTGGCCAAGTTCTTGCGCACACATCACCCAGAGAGAAAATGCAAACCCTCCCTGGGGTTAGTTCACAGCATGCTTTAGACATCAGCTTTCAGACATTAAGATTTTTATGCCATTTACCAGGAGAGGAACATAGAATATTAATTGTCCACGCTTTTGAGAGCCCACTCCCATCACTCACAAAGCAATAAATTCCAAAAGAGTGGTCGAGCCAGATCSAGATGCAGGTTTGCCTGCACTTGGAATGCTGTATACTGGAATCTGCAAAACCTGTGTGGACATTATGTGCTTTTTAGAGAGCAAAGACTTATTTGTGCACAGAGTAAAACCTGAAGCAGCGTTCCTGGTAATGAGGAATTTATTCAAACACCCTTTTTCTCTCGACCTCGGTTCAGTTCTGTTTGCACGTTTGGGGGGATTTTTGTCAGCGTTTCTTTGGCCTTGAGTTGCCTGCACCAACCGGGACCAAACCAAAGGAGGAGGAACCAGGGAACAGCAGAGGGAGCATACGGAGGGCGTTAACCGTCTGCAGGTCACAAGACAGGGCGTTGTGGAAMGCTGCCAGGAAGCAGGGCTGAGATACAAGAAGAGAAGTCACCCAGGAAAARGAGTGACACAAATGGCACAGAAAATGCCCTGACGGCCTGACCCCAGTGAAAGGGACAGAGRGAGGAAGGAAATGTGAGGAGAAGCAGAAGTTTCACCTCCCATGGACRTAGCAGTTGTAGGGGTGCTGTGCTGACGTTCCCACACCCCAAATGAGGCTGCTGGCAGAGGTGCAGCCTGATCTAAGCCAAACCAATCCCACTTTTCAGGTGTGCAGGAGGAGCCTTCTTCCCAATGAACTCTTGGCTAGGAGGCTGCAGCAGGGTGGTTGTACCAGCACAGCCATCAGCTCACAAACCCATCCCTGCAGGTCCTTGCTGCTGGTAGAGGCAGCGTTTTGGGGAGGCAGCAACCGAGGTGATGAACCCATGGAGGTGACAGGCCAGGGATAAAGCAGCAACAAGGGAAGTAAAGAAGGGGAAATATGCCATAGCTGCATCCTGGAAGGATGAGAAGGATGAGAAGAGGTGGCCCGAGGGAATGTGGACAGGAGCCAGCTGCACACAAGTGGTGGTTTAAGGTGGTTTCTTAAACGTGGCAGATCTTCAGCTCACAAAGACTTGGCAGGGTGGCCCCATGCTTAAAACAAGCTGGAAGAGACATGGAGAGCTCTGACAGYGTGCTAAGGAAAACAATTTTTAGGAAAAGAAGAGTCATGAAGCCATGAGAAGACCTCAGAGGAGATACAAAGGTAATTCTCACCTGTCCTCACCCAGAATCTCCCTCCCACAATCCAGTGTCAGCTCCTTGAAACCAGAAGTGCATTTATGCTCAAACAGAACAACAGAAKAAACGTTTCTTGCTTCCTGCAGACAGCAATGTTTCCCAACAATTAGCAAATCACTGAAATCTCTGCGTGTTCAGCCTGGCCCTTTTCCAAAGGGATGAGTATGACTTTCCCTCGCTCCAATTTGTTTAGGAAACAGTGTGAAATCCCACGGCAGGTATGACACCCACACCCYCTCGCTCTCCCAGGGACTGAGGACGAGCTTAGCATCTCATTTTGCTGCTTTTCCCAAACAACTGAGGAGCACAGGGTGGCTGCTTGAGAAACAGGAGAGATTGCCCAAGGGCTGTGCCACATCTCACCCTCACCACCGCAGCCAGGGGCCAGCCAAGGAAAAGGACAAGTGCTCTGAATCTCTCTCCATCTCCCACCCCACACGTGGCAGGACAAACTGTGACCACCTCAAAGCTTTGACCTGTAGGTTCCCCTGTGGAAAACACCTTAGTTGGAAAGGGAGGTATTTTCTACCTCTTTTTATCCCAGAGTGACCCACATTGCAATAATGGTTTGGCGCAGTTTTGTCCTGGTTTCCAGGGTAACCGAAGCTTCAACATTGACCTCCGGGCACACGTGGAGGGTTAAGTCCAAAGCAGTGATTCCCATGGTGGCAGATCTCCGGGAAGGGGAAAGAGCAAGCATCTGTTCAGGATTTCAGACTCGTGCTTTCACAGTACTGACACCAGCAACACCCTTGCAGCTGGGACCAGCAGCTTCTTCCACGCTCAATACATTAAAAAAAAAAAAAGTAAATAAAACAGGACAGGTGCATGGAAAACTCAAACAAGGAGCATCTTAGGGAAAGGTGCTGCAGAAGATGACAGGTTGGTAAAACACAGAGCTCTGTGGAGATCAAAAAGCTTTGAATGGAAAAAATCACACTTTTTAACAAATCCTCCTCCACGACAGCGCCTGTACAAGGTCTCTGCCTCTCCCTCTGTTCCATGTGTCTCTCTGTGTGCATTCCCTCGTGTGACACCTCCCTTTTAATCCACACATTAAATGCCTGTCCCTGCCCCGTGCGCGACACAACGAGCTCCTGCTCACGCAAAGCCAACACGGCCAGAGGCAAACTCAAACACCGCYCTGAGAGCCCTGGGACCGAGCAGTGCAGCCACCACGCTCCCGAACACGCTCCCTGCTCCCCCAGGCACTTCCCATTCCTCGCCTGGATTACCCCACTTCGCGCTTTTTAGCAGGGAAATGTGCTTTTTTTCACAGCGCTGCTTCACCGGGAGAGTTGGCATCAAACCTCCACCCAGCCAAGAGTCAGTGCGTGACCTTGGACAAGGTTATTTTACCAAGCCAGGCCTTGGAGCTTCTGCTGCATTTTGTTGCAGGTTATCAACGTCCTCGTGGTGCCTGGCAGGCTCAAAGTTAATTAAAGATCGCACGGCACYGCCACAAAGATCGTCAGCACCAAAGACAAAGTATCATTAGATGCATTCATGAAATAATCCTCCATCACGCGGCTGTGGGGAGAGCCGTGCTCCAGAAGCTGTGGGTGGAACAGCCAGCCCCAGGCCAGAGAGCTGGGAGAGTGGAGTGTTTCGAGGAACGGCAAACAAAATTCCTCCCGTTTTACACTAACTGATTATCAGGAATGGCCTTCAGGCAGGGAGAGCTGTGAGAGGGCTCAGACGGCACAGCTGCTCCTCAGCACAGCACCAGGTGAGCTGAGGGCTGGAACCAGGGGCAGAAATGTGACTCTGACCAGGGAGTGGATTGCAGAGTGGTGATGGGGCAGACTGGAGTGAGAATAAYGCTGCGGTGCTGGGACAGGTGGGGAAAGGTCTTGTCTTTGCTGGGAGGAGCAGGGCTCCAAACCCGAAGCAGCGTTTCGTTTTTGGGCATTCCTCTTTCTGTGCACGTTTGGGGAGCACTTATTCATCCTCCCATTGCTCATCCACAAGAGGAGAGAGGGGCTGGATTCCAGTTCCATTTCTAATTTCATTTATTCATTCATTTCATGACAAAGCTCATGACAGCCATGACAGAGCCTYGCTGCACTCTGATCATTTGACAGTGCATCCCCTCCTGATTGTCCTTCAGGGGACATTTTCCCCACTATCTGCATCCCACGTTCTGCTGGCCTCACTTGGAATGGTATCCAGATGCCATTGGGCAACACTTAACTGCATTTAACCCTATTTCCTATTTATCTGCACACAAACCCCAGGCTGCCACCCATCAGCAGCCACTGAGGCACTGATTCATCTCAACAAAATTCCCCAAACACACAAGGCATGGCTCACAAACCTTCCAAGAAAGGGCTTTTTCCACATAAAGGATGCTTCCTGTGAAAGAAACCAAGTTCATTTCCTACTAGCCCTTCCTAAAGGCTTTCAGACTGTGAACTAAGAATCAGTGATAGTTCAGGAGATCTCTTAAAGAGGTCTAGAAGTGCAGGGGTTTGAGCTCATGACCATGTTGTCCTGTCTCCCAGCTCCTGATCCCTTTAGTTCTGTGAAAAGCCAGCCCTACTCCCCCTTCCCAAGCACATAAAGGGTTCTTTTCCAGAGGAATTTAGGTGGAAACAGATGGGGAGCCACTGCCAAAGTGATGTCAAGCTGTTCAGGAGCTTGAACAGCTTGAGTTGTAGCAAACCCTTGGCCTCAGGTAAGCCTCATTTGTTGCTCCAGAGASAGACAGGCAGTGCACGGGCTGTGGGATGGCCAGCGGGCACTCTGGGAGTGACCAYCAGCACCAGGGAATCTGCTGCAGTCCGGCTGAGGCATCTCCATGTCCCAGGCTCTGCTTCATCCTGCTGCTTCTGTGTGCCCTGCCCGGCCCTCCAGCCACTGCCAGGTAAAACCACGCACGAGGAGAGGAGCTGGGCGGGTCAAGCCCTTCTCTCCCTGTTTTCTGGGTGCTCTGGCCCATCAGGGCGGTAGATAAGCACCCAAATTCCCTTCCAGGCAAGGCCCACCAGTGCCCTGAGCCCAAGAATCTGGCTCTGGACCAGAAAAGGTGCTCAGGATCAGTGCAGCTCATCCCACCACCTGACAGGACCCACAGTSCCAGGCATCCAGGAAGCACTGGAGGCACCCAACTGCTTCCCGAGGGGTGTTTCCTCCTCACAGCCCCACAGTTTGTCCCACCTACACTGGAAARGAGCCTGCAGTCGCTGCTGTGACTGCCAAGCCAAAGTCCTGTGATCAGCCCTGCTAAGCCGTGGAGTTTACAGTGTTTAGGTGTCTGGGTTTGACTGACAGCCTTCATTACGCAGGGACAGTGTCACAGCTCAAAGGGACAGCTGCTGGTGGAAAGCAGGGACAATATTCCGCTCTCTCCGAGGGACGGTGCAGAAAGGGAGAGCTCAGCTTCCCCATCCATGGTGATCATTTAATTGTCCTCAATGAGCTCCATACAAATCCCAGCTTAGCAGGGGGAGCTCACCGGGATGCTCTCAATCCACCTTCTTTCCCTCTATACCCCAGCCTGGAAAAAGACCTTTGGAAGTCCCATTAATCCATCCAAGTAAATCCTTCTGCTCACGACCACCCTCTGGCTCTCAGGGCTGGCAGCTGCTGCTCCTCTGGTCACCCCAAGGAGCTCCAGTGATCCCCCAGTGGTTGGCTTTAAATGGGAAGCCCTGGGAGCCTGGTGAGCTTTGGGAAGGCAGGGTGTGTTCCTGGGTGGATGGATGTACTTTAGGGGAAATAGATTGGCAGTGTTTCCCAGAAATATCGCGGAGATAGAGAGAACCATCTGATCTCTGCTGGCTGTAGACCTGCTGCAGGTTTGGAGTGGATTGGGYGGGTGCCCTTCACAGGCTGCTCCCTTTGCTTAAAAACGCAAGGASAAAGAGTTCTCCTGGCATTTTTCCTCCAGGCAAACCTTGCAGCCTCATTCTGCACTGGTGGAGGTCAAGCAGTTGGAGACCTTTTCCCAAAAAACATCTTTCTCAAAGCCTGGATTTCACCAACACCTCCCTCCTTGCCTTGAGCAAAATAGCCCCAAATATTGATATTTGCATAGATGCAAAACGCAGCCTTGGCTGCCAAAGGGCTTCATTTGCCCATTTCAAGCCTCTTAGGATTCTTTTCACAGAGGCTTTTTCTTTTTCTGCATGTTTGGGTTTTTTTTCCTCCCATTTTAATTAAAGTATTTGTCTCCACAGCAGGAAATGTAAACTGTGCAGCAGGCAATCTTGATATATCCTTTAAAAGGGAAAAAAAAAATATTTAGCTAAGTTATTATCTTCAGCTATGCACAGAGGCACTCAGTAACCCTTTTTCTAGAAGCCAGGAAAATCAAAGACAAAAGGGAAAATAGGGAGGCTGATCCTTTAAAAAGTAGGAAAAAAAAGTGGTAAACAAGTTTTTATTCTGTGTCTTGAATTGAAGGGTCAGATTTTTTTCTCTTTATCAGGCCAAAAAAAATTCCTTTTAGCAAAATACGGGAGCTTTCCTCTAAGAAACTCCAAGGGCTGGGGAGCGGCTGAACTATTTGGAAAATCTGCTGCTCAAGGTCTGGCTGCTAAAGCAGGAGTGAAAACCTCATTTTGTCTGAGTTTAATTGAGAGCTGGCAGTGCTGAAGTGGGTGGTTTGTGTGTGTTGACTGTACCCTGGATTTGGARATCAGCCCTTGGTGCCTGTTCCTGACGCTGTTCTTGGCTGCACAGGTGATCTGAAGGGAAAAGGCCTGATTTACTACTGAATTGCTACTGATTTACTACTGATTTGCTGCTCTGCCTCAGTTTCACCACTTGCAAAATGGAGATTATCAGGCTACAAACCTGAAATCCTTGGCAAAGAGCAGCTACGAGTCCCTGCAATAGACCAAGAATAACACAAAAACACCCCAAAAGATGCGTCACTCTCCATTCTTCAGAGAGCAAAGGATTGGTTGAGCTCTGTCCTTTCTGTCCATCAGAGATTGCAAACTTGGAAAAAAACCTTCTAGAATAAATGACTGATTCTTTTTCCCTTTTCCCATACCACTCCCAGCCTCCTCTCCTCTACTCCAGAAAAAAAAAATAAATTAAAAATAAGCTTCTCTAAATATTGTTTCTCTCACATCAGCCCAGCAGGAGAGGCAGAAATCAAATTATAACCACTGAAATAACCATCAGCGCTTAGTGCCAGAAGGGTGGGTGGAGACACAGGAACATTTTGCTTCGGGCTTCCAAATAAAATAAATCTATCTTTATTAAAATAAACAAGTGCAAAAGAAGAAACAGAAAGAAAATCAATCAGCTGCGTTTACAACAGGGAGATTTGGAGTAGAGTGCTCCATCCAGAGAGAAKGACAAGAGCTGGAGGAACCAAACCCCCTCTATCCTTCTCTCTTGGAATAGGGGTTTTTTTCCCCCCTCCTCTCCTGATTCTGAGTGGTTTTTCTCTTGTTTTTTCTCTTCTTGCTTATGGAAAAGTCCTAGAGAGAACTTTTTTCCTATGGGCACAATAGGAGGCGGAAAAGCTGAGCTGTCCACCTTGTGCCCACCAGATAATTCAGGACAATCTCTAGGAAGGGGATCACACTGTTTTCCATCTGACAGTAATTTGGGCAGAACTTGCTGCATTTATACATCTTCAAATCTTTGTAGATAAGAACAGATAAATACCAGGATTGTCACGTCCAGATATTTTAACAGAGCTTCTCTCCTGCAGGGATTATTTTGGGAAAAAGCCTGTTCTAGATGGAAACGCTGTGGCAGCTTTTCTGCTCATCCCTACRGTGCTCCCCGGTTTTTGGCTGGAGGATCTGCCACTTGGGGAGCAGGCAAAGGAACGAATTTCCTCCCTCTTTTCCAAAACCCAGCTGGCAGCCGAGCAGGATATTGCCATGCGAGACCTGCACCATTCCCTTGGAGACCTTCTCCGTGCCTGGGGGAGCTCGGGAGGTGCAAGCAGAGATTCGGCAGCCACGGGGGCTRAGCGAGCCCAGCTCTCCTCAGTGCCGGAGGAATTTGGGACACGCTGCCGCCCGGATGAGCCCCGGAGCCKCTTGCGTGACCTCCCTTGGTCCCTTTGGGGAGGAGGGAGAGGTCTCGGGTGTGTGGGGCCGCGGGGMAGCAGCCACTGTGCGTTTCGGAGGATGCCAGCCCGGAGGACATCAGGCCCGCGCCGCAGCCCCGCAGGCGCTCGCGGTCCCAAGGAGATGAGGGATGCCAGCCCCCAGCAGCTCCATCCCAAGGCTTTGCCCTCCTTGGGAGCAGCAGAACCCTGGGTGCAGCATCCCCCGGTCTCCCTCCACAGCCCGTCCCTGGCAAGCCACGGCACCCGCAGCAGCGTGGGCTGCTCGGAGGGGCTGAGGAGGCGGAGAGGAGCGGAGAGGAGCGGAGAGGAGCGGAGCGTTGTGCGCTCCTGCAGTGCCATCGTGTGCTGTAGGCGCACATTGCACACACCCCGCTGCGCCGCCCGCGCCGCCGGCCGGGACGAGAGTCAGAGACTCGGAAATTCATGGAATCRCAGCCCCTTGGGATCACAGAATCRTAGAAACACAGAATTATAGGATATCCTGAGCTGGAAGGGACCCATCAGGATCACCCAGTCCAACCGTGGCCCTGCACAGGCACCCCAACAATCCCACCCTGTGCATCCCTGGGAGCGTTGTCCRAGCACTCCTTGAACTCAAATAGCCTTGGGGCTGTGTCCATTCCCTGGGGAGCCTGTTCAGTGCCCCACGACCCTCTGGGGGAAGAACCTTTCCCTGATATCCAACCTAACCCTCCCCTGACAGCTTCATGCTGTTTTCCTCGAGTTCCTTCATGAGAGTGAARAGATAGGAACTTGCCCCTCCCCTGCCCCTCCTGAGGATGTTGAAGACCCCAATGAGGTCTCCCCTCGGTCTCCTCTTCTCCAGRCTGAGCAAACCAAGTGCCCTCAGCCTCTCCTTGTAAGGCCAGGCCCTTCCCCATCCTCGTGTCCCTCCTTTGGACACCTTCCAACGCCTTAATGCCTYTTTCATATTGGGCTGCCATGGCTTGTGCTGTTGCCTCTTCTCATTCCCCAAGTCCCCTCCAAGGCACAATTCCAAGTGAAACYCTCCTTCCATCCTCCTGTTCTCTCCCACTGCTCTGGTGCCAGCTTTCCAGCCCAGAGCTTTGTCCGTACACCCTGCCCTCCCTCAGCTCCAGCCTGCCTTCCCCCTGAACCTCAGACAAGGATGTGAGCACGCCCTGGAGCCCAACCCAGCCCTAGAAAATCCGGCAAGGAAAAAATGAGCCCAGTGCATGGRAAAAATGAGCAATTTCAAGGGAAAAATGAGCTAATATAAGAAACCCTCAACCATTCAGGGCACGCTCCCTGGGCTGGGGGATGAAGTCCCAGGAGCTGATGACCCTGGCTCAGCAAGGTGAGGGGCTGAGGGGGTTGTTTTAATGAGAAGCTGCTTTTCCAGGCTGTACTGCTGCATCCCCAGGCAGGTTTTCTGGGAAGCAGTGGGCAGAGGGACAAATGGCCACCCCACCACACACCCAGGGTCAGGTGGGCTGGCAGGGACAGTGTTCCCCCGAAGAAACTCAGCTCAAACYCTTCCTCTGTCAAAGTTTGCAGAAAATTTGACCTTTTTAATCCAACTAACAAGGAGCCAAACTACGCAGGCTGAAAATGTTATAATTAGCTCTGGTGATGCTCCCACCTCAGCACCCAAAATATTTCTGTTTCGCTCTCACACCACAGCTCTGCCTTCGCTGCAACACGTGGCTTTGGCTGACCACCTTCAGTATTTAATGACCAAAAAAGAGATATCTGGGAGAAAGCAGGTTCTTCACAATCAAATAATAAACTAAAGGATCTGCCCCAACCAGATTCTGACAAAGATTTCTATTCAAAGGAAAAGTATTCCAGCATAAGTGGAGGAAAAAAAGTTATTAGAGTGGAATCACAGTATTTTACATTCATTTTATAGCAGTCTAAATGACAGCAAAACCACAAAATTAGGGGTGTTCATACATTCACATTTCCTCCCTCTTTGCATTTCCGTACCTTTCCTAGCCTGCTCCATCTGGAGGAAGGTTTCCAGCCAGGCATGGCTGGCAGGGAGTCAAGGGCAGAGGGGCGCCCTCAGAGCGGTGTCCAGCGCTGATTCTGGGTAGCAAAAGAGAGAATCTCTTTAAGCTCAAGCTCTTTGTTGGAGCTTTCTAGAACAGCCCTGTGCTGGAGAGGACTCTGGCACTGCCCGTCCCACGGACACCCCSCCATGTGTCTTTGCTGTGAGCCAAAAACTTCCCACAGGCAACTCTTCCCTGAGTCCCTTCCCCGCTCCAGCACATGTTCGATCACGCTGACAACGGTGGGATGCGACTGGCTTTGCTTAGATGCTGTCCTGATGTGGGTGTCTGGTACTGATCGGCCCCATCCCTTTTCCTTCCCCCACTTTGAGTCACACTTCCCAGTTTTCTTTGCTGGCAGCGGGATCTATTTTAATAGGAGGGAAAGCGATGCCTCTCCAGACTCCCTGTGCTGCAGTCAGCCACCAAACAGCTCGGAGCTGCTGGCTTGCTGCTTTCCAACCACCCCTCCCGTACCCCAAAAGCCTGCAGCTGGTGGCACGGTGGGATGGGGTGGGTTTTCRGGATCTTCCCATGCCTGGAAAGGCAGCAGGCAGCTCCACTGCTCAGCATCCCCTACTCCCAGTAGGGCCAAGCCTGTTGCAATGTTTTGGCCCAGAGGCAGAGAAAAACCAGCTTTGATTAGAGATAAGCAGGATGTTTTCCAGTCAGAACTTCCGAAGAGATATTAGGCAGGATCAGGGGAGCAAACTTSTCTTTAAACACCAGCTGCAGAAGACAGAGACCCAGAGTTAACAGGGAAAAGAGCTGCCTGACACCAAAGTGCTGTCCTTTGATTCCATCTTATCCCTGTACCAAAGCACAACAAAAACATCCTTCTGTGGTTCAGAGACTTCGCACAGGGGCTGGGGGAAACCTGCGCTGCCCTGGAGCAGACCCACACCAGCAGGGAGGGGTCAGTTTGCCACCACGGACAGCTCCCCGTGATGGGCACTGCTCCTAATTCCATGAACCCCTCTGGAAAGCAGGTCCTGCACAAGTGGGAAAGCTCCTGCACCAGTGGGAGCTTTTGTTTTGCATATTTACGCAGGGTGACTGCAGGAGGGCTAAAACAAATCACCAGGGCAGGCAGAGGTGGAGGGCTCCGCCGGGTATCTC
>JACAXG010000066.1:2023666-2202140 GCA_018881555.1 Amblyornis subalaris | reverse complement strand
TGACCCTGGGATCCCCCGGGTGCTGCCTGACCCTGGCATCCCCCGGATGCTGCGTGACCCTGGCATCCCCCGGACACTGCCATCCCCACCGGCTCTGCCGGAGCCCTGCATCCCCACCCGCCGCGGGGAGAGGCAGAGGAGGAAGCACGAAGGCTGTGCCTGAGAGCTGCCAGCCACCCACCCACGCCTGCCGAGCTGCCCAGCCCAGCTGAGCCGTGTGGGTTTGGTCACGCCACCCACCCGGGAGCGTCACCGCTCGCCGTCATGAGACCGGCTTAAAAATAATAAACGCTGSTGAGTGAAAAATGTTCTCTTCCTCTTCGTTTCCCCCAGGTTCAAGAGGCTTTCACAAGCCGTTAGAGCTGATTTCCAGGTGGTTTTTTTTTTTTTCTGTGATGGATGAAAGTTTGTGTTTGCTTTAGTGAGAGCTCGTGGCTCTCTTGTAATTAAAAGGTCCCAATAACAGGAATTAGAAGTTAATAAAACAAACAAAAAAACCTCCCACCAAATATCACAGTATTTGCCATGTGGGATACAATTTGGCCAGGCRGTTTTCTTGCTCGTATTTACAGGATTTACTGAGGTGGCTCCCACCRGGATTCCCTCAGGCACTCRCAAACAGACCGTGGTGCAGGTAAGGACTCTGGCTGCCCTCCAGGCTCACAGCTGTAGGAACCAGAGGYAGAAGGAATCCACAGGCACACACAAGCTGCCATCCCCTCTGAAATCAGACTGTCCGCTGCCAATTCCCAGTCCTGGTCTCCATTAACCCTCTGCCTCTCCCTGTTTTGTGAGCCAAGCATGTTCAAGGGATGGGAGGTGAAGAGAGGATGATTTTTCACTGTCTTTTTAATGCGGGAACTGGGAACATCGAGTTAAATTAGTAGGTGATATGCTGAAAACAAAATAAGATATTCAGCTTCACACAAGGGAACTATTTGAGTGAAGATTTTTGTGGATGCTCAAAGTTTGCATAACTTTAAAAAATGACTAGGCAAGCTCATGGAAGAAAATTCCAGTCGGAGCTGGAAACCACAAAGATCTCCCCGAGCTGCAGATTGCTGGAGGCTGCAAGAGAAATAGCACTTTATGATTGAACTGTTCCTAGACATTTCCTAAAGTATGAACTGTGGGTCACTGCTGGAGCCAGAATACCTGGCTGGGTGCACTTGTGCTCTGACCTACCCTGATCATTCTTTCTCTTTATTTATACCAGTGTACAGCAATGAGGGAGGTAAGATCTGTGCCATTGAGAAGCTGTTTTCCTGTTTTCTGAAAAAAAATCCCCCTTTGAAGGCTGGGTTTTGTCAGGAATCAGTGGTGGGACACTAGGGTGGTAAATCAAGGGTCCAGTGACTGAGCAGCAAAATCCCCCAAACAACCAGCARGGCTTTATGAACAGGCAGCACTGTCAGGTAGCTGGGATGGAAAAACACATTCCCRCTATCAGCTCCAAAGGCTCAGCCTGGCAAAGAGTGTGGCTGCAGATTGTGAGTGTCTGCTTCCTTTTCTTTGTTTCCTTGTTGTCTTTTTTAAACAATCTGCCAATTCATCATTAAGGAATTAAATATTTTATAGCTGCTGTGATGCTGATGACAGGTGCCAGATTGATTGGTTCTGGCAGAGGAAATTTGCTGCTCATTTCTTCCCTTTGCTGCAGTAAGTTGTGCGCACAGGGGTAGAGAGAGGGAAGAGCTGAAGTCTCCAAGCTGTCCAGATCTGACCCAATAAAGAGTTTAAAAATAGGTACAATCTGGAAACGTATTGGTGCCAACAACCACGACAACAAAAGCCCAGCTCGAGTGGCTACGTRTGCTGGTCCTGCACGCGGTGGGTGGAAGGGGAGGCTCCTTGGCACGGCTTGCAGGGATGGCAAGGTCGCCCTGACTTACAGGACCCCCAGGACAGAGCTGCTTCCAACCAGCCACTGAGCTCTAAAAGGAATAATTATGTCATGAAGCCACAAACCTTAGAGGCAGAGACCTTGAGCTCTGTTCTGGCCTCTGCCACTGAGCCCTAGAGCCCTGGGTAACCCCTGGGCAGGTGAATACACCTCTCTTTTTGAGCCTGTTTCAGGCAGTTTCTGATTAGSAATGAGCTGATCTGAACACCACCATCAGATCACTCCGTGTGCCCCACCAGACCTCCCCTTCCCAYGCCCAACCCGCCTGCCCTGCCCTTGGCCCCATCCTGCACGGAGCTCAGCTTGTGTCCTGGGAGATCCTGGAGATTTGGGAAGCTCGTGCCCACCTTTGATCGCCTCCGCCTCCTCCTCCTCCACGGCTTTTCCATAATCCAGGTTCCCCTGGGGCAGCCTGGTGTGTGCAGCGCTGGGCTGAGGAGACAGACGAGCCACGCTCCCAGGGATGACACTAACAAGATTTAGGACGTGACTAAGGCTTGCAATCGGTGGTGATAACTAGAGAATTACCCTGATAAATATTTGATATGATTTGGAGAGTAATAATAGATTTTTCTTGCCCACGGTTTCCATCAGGAAGAGGCAAGGGGAAGGAGCTGCTGAAAAGGGGAATGTAATTGTGGCATCCATCTTTCTGGCTGAGGTTACCTGTCCTTTGCAATAGATCAGTGGGGAATAGGGCAGTGGGGACGTGGAGGGGCAGGAGGTGACAGGGCATCCCTCAGCCCCACTGCATTTGAGACCTGCTGGCAGGCCCGTGGCTCTGGGAGGATTGAGTGTCTGATTCCGTGTGTGTGTGACAAGCCAAACTGAAAAATGGAGGGGGAAAGAGAAGCAAAGCCAGAGAAAGAAAATAGGATGGAAAAATCCAGGCAACAACGGGAAAAGGTCTGGGCTGGTGGTGGGAGAGCTGGGATGCAAAGGGAGCTTCCTCTGTGCTGGTGGATGTGAAAGGATACGAGGCCTGGCTGCTGCTGCAAGGGCAGGGTGACTTCTGCAAACCATCTCAGCTGCATGGCCATGGGAAGGTGTCAGCAGCCCCCTGGGACTGTGCCCTGGCCAGTGCCAGGGCAAGGATCTGTGCCCGTGTCATCGGGCTGCAGGGAATCCTGATCACCTGGAATGACAGCACCCCACCACCACCACCAAATCCCAACAGGATTTCCACTCCTCAGAGCCAAGATGTTTTGTTGGCACGTAGGTCAGAGCAGCAGGTATCTCTCTGGAGAAGGTCAGTGACACACAGCAAGGCCTCAAAGAGTGGGAAAGCAAATTTCCCACTTCTCCCACCGGCACGGGGTGGTCCCAGAGACCTGACACGACCACGGCAGGATGGCAGTGCTGCCCTGGGGCCGCAGGGCTCCAGCACACCCTCAGCAAAGGCCACGAACGGGCACATAAATGCTCAGTTTCCATCTTGCTGGATCCTCCACAAAACTGTGGTTAAGACCAGAGATAAGTTTTCATTTCTGAGGGATCATTTTTCCTCACACTGGCGTTCATGGACATTCAGGACAACCCTGCCAGGGCTGGGATCTGAGGATCTGGGACACCCAGCACCCAGAGCTCCTTTCCTGGTTCTGCCACCCGCCTGCTGTGCCACACAAACCAAGTCACTTCATCCCTCCATGCCTTCATTTTCTCCCCAGTGCTTCCTGTGCTGGTGGAGCTGTCCCCGTTGGAGCAGGGCTTTGACGGTGCCTCGTGCAGTGGCGCCTGGATCTGCAGTTTCCACCGGGATATAAATCGCTGTGTCCTGATTTCCAGAGGATCTGTCACTGGTGGAGGCAGCAGAAGCTCTCTGCCTCTGAAACAGTGGGCCTCCTTTCACTGTGGTGCCCGATTTGAGGCCTCTGACAGTAAGTGTTCACCTCATTCTTTATTCCTGTCCTTATTTTGCACTCAAGTCATTACTCAGGCTGCATTCGGTGGCATCAGCTAAAGGAGATTTTCAGATAATGCAGGCAAAGCAAGTGAGAACAAAGATCACAGCAAGGAAAGTGCTTCTTTGGCATGTTCACATAACAGCTACTCCATCAGGTGGAACATGACAGTTATTGTAGGAATCTCTTCATAAACCCTAATACACACTCAATTATATACTCTTAAAATTCCCTTTTTGTTCTGTATCATTCATCTGGAGACATGTCAGATGGAGAAAGGCAATAATCCACAGAGACACCAATTCATTTCATCCACATGCTCGGGGGTGGTTATTAATAGCAGAGCTGCTGGCTAATTGCACGTGTCCTGTTATGGGAGATCAATCACACACAGAAGAGCTCAAAAACAACTTCGTGTCATTTCACACAGAACTGTTTAGTCAGGGCTCCACTCCTGTCCTTGCTGGACTCCTACAACTTTTTGTGAGGGTTTGGGTTTGCCGTGGTTGGACTATCCAGCACTGCTTCCCTCTCCAAGGGCACAGCCAGCTCTGCTCTGTCTGCACAAGGCAGGTTATCCTTTCCTACTGGAGACACAATCTGAGGGGCCAGGGCTTGTGACACTGATAGGCACAGCCTTCATGTCCTCCTTATTAAAAGATAATAGGAAGAATAATCCCAGCGGGTTTTTATCTGCAAGAGGCTGTGGACAACATGGTTGTCTCTTCCACGAGCCAGCAGCGGGAGGAGAGGGAATGCTCAGCTTGTAACAAACTAAACTGAGCACTCTGCTACTGATAAATCACCCAGGCCTTATTTAGGACCACATAAAGTTCCCAGGCAGGGATAGGGATCTCACTGCATGAGGTGCTGCACACACATACAAATAAGACTTTGGCTCTTCTAAATATATATATATATGTTTAATACCTAAATAATAACTCCACAATGAAATCAGTGTGGGGAGCCCCATCAGAGACAGTCCATTCCCACCTCTCATCTGCGTTGCCAAACCCCCAGTCCAGTTTCCATCACTTCCAGCTCCCAGCAATCTTCAGAGGCTCTTGAAATGAACAACAACTTCCATCATCACATCATAAAGGTTAATCTCCCCTTCAAGCAATCATCTTCATGAGAATGACGAGTTTAATTTAAGGGATAGTTGCTAGACAATAAAGCTACAACTTACACTGCTACGCTGAAGAGAGAATCAGACAAACAAGGAGCTGTCTCCAGTGATGGATTCATTCCAACCTGGAGAGCTGGACTTGAAAGAAAAATTCAATAAAGCCTCCTTGATTTTTTGCTTTTCTGCCCATTAAGTTGTCGCCAGATGCTTTAATTAGATATTGTTATTAACGAGAACATAACACAGAAATTAAACCTACTCCATGCTTCAGCTCAGTCGGCCAGTAAGGTAATTTTACCCAAGTGTGTTCTCTGAAGGGCAGAGGATCTGCTTTGCCTGTTCTCTTTGCCTCTGGAATAGGTCTGGACGTGGGTCCCAATCCTGCTGTGCACCTGAGCAGAAGCCTTGCTCTAACCCTGTGGGGCGCAGACAAGAGTTTCACTGAGTCCCCACAGTCAGCGAAGACCTTCCTGAGGCCACCCCAGTGCAGAGCAGAGCGGGACAATCCCCTCCTTCACCCGGCTGGTGCTGCCGGGCCTGCTGCCTCCCAGGGCACGGTTGGTGCCAGGGCAGTGCTGGCTCCTGTTCCGTCGGGATCAGAGCAGCATCGTGCACCGAACGCCGCTCCGAGCGCTCCAGCCCCGCTGCAGCCGCTGCCTGCGAACCAGCCCCGAGCAGCCGAGGAGCTGTCCATGGACGTGGCCGTGTCTGGGAGCCTTGTACATCCTGCCACACCACCAGGCTCCTGGAGAGGCTGCCAGCCGCCCCCCTGCCCTGGCCTTTCTCTGCACAGCCACCGCCATCTGTCCCAGCTTTGAAAAGGTCGCGGTGCCACCGCCCTCGAGTGCTGGGCATTGACCTTTTCCGGAGGGGACAAATCCTGACACCTGGAGCTCCAGCAGCCGCCTGCCAGCAGGAGATCCCACAGGAGAGGGAGGAGGGCTCGCCGCTCTGCTAGCTCCACACAGGCAGGGAGAGAAAGCCTGGCACGCTGCATGTGCAGCTGAAAGAGGATTTGGGCAGGAGCAGGGCTGCCTTCTCCTGACAGACCAGCTCCGGAGCTGCTGGGGCAACGACAAGGGCAGGGGCAGGAGTAGGTGACACAGAAGCCACCGAACACGGACCTGTGGCTGGGCTGAGACACCTCTGATGGAGTGGGGGAAGGATGTTCCTGTCACACAGGGATTGTATTCGTGTCGTATTGATTGAAGCCTCAACCTCTAACAACGCCTGAGTACTTCTTATGTCTGTAAACGCTGGCTTTGGACCACTTTCACTGCCTGTGCCTCAGTTTCCTGCTCTGAAAAATACAGAATATGGTATTTTTTAGGAGATATGGCTGTGTGAGCCACTCTGGACACAGATGCATCACCAGCTGGGACAACTGGCCAGGCATGAGGACATCAAATGGGAGTGAAGGTGCCACTTGCTGCCCTCACCGCTTGTCCCCATCCCCTCTGAAGCAAAGACCGCAATCCCAATCCTGCCCACCAGCCTCTCTCCCGTGCCGTGCATGAAAAGAACTTGGATTACAACAGCTGGGAGCTGCAAACAGGGAATAGACCAATGGCAGTTATGATTTAGCAGAGCTCCCGACTCACAGGGGAGCAGGCACACCAAAAAGACATTTTTAATAGACAACAAGTCACTCACGAAGAGTCTCTAAACCACAGCTCCTGCCTCTCCCTTCCTCAGGGCCCACCAGGCTCCCCAAAAGCCTGGCACCTGGTAATGCAGTCATCACAGCAGGGGGAAAAACTTTGCAAGAATTTGCCTTAAACAGCTTTCTCCCCACGACACCAGCATCTACACGGAATTACAGCGTGTGCGCTGCCGGCCCAAAGCCGAGAAGAAAAACCTGCAGGCTCACCAAAGCCTTCCCTTCTCTCTCTCCCAGCCCCATCCAGGGATGTATCACCTTGATTGCTCAAATCTGACTGTTTCCCAATCTTCTTTCATCTCACATTGACCTTCCAGCACGGCAGGAAGCAATAATCAAAGCTGTGACACGTGTGGTAGCCCTGTGCCAGACGAGGCATTATCAGTTCCTTTAGATTGAAGCCCAGTTCATACCCACCCGGTAAATAGCCTTCCCAGCCAGCTCCTCAAATCCATAGGCAGTTCATCAGGAAGCACTTGTCCCAGTCTCACAAAAGGCCTGAAAATGAGGCAAATACAAAGCCAAAGAAAAGAGCTTATTCGAGTTAAAATGACTGTAATACGGGAGCAACAGACAGGAGGGGAAAACACTGCACGGCGCGAATGTTATCAGCACGCTGGGCTCCAAATGCCAGTTTACAGCTTTAGGCAGCTTTAGACAGCAAAATACTGAGCGGATTGTCTCGTGTGTGGCTGTAAAGTAGGAAGAAAGTGGCAACAAACGATAACAGGGGGCAGCAAAAGTGGGATAGCACAGGATCACCAGGACCCCGGACAGGCAGTTTGTGTTCTCACCCCGGGCTAACTCCTCTCCTGACCTGTTTTTCCCGGGTTTATCACCTGTTCTGGCTGCATTAGACTTGAGATTTTCTTGTGCGTGCTGCAATCATCACTTCAGTTTCCCACGCAGATGTTCTGACTCTCTGTCAGGAGCCTGGAGGGATTCTCAGGAGCGTCAGGAATGAGAGAGCTGTTCAGAGTACTGGGACAAACTCAAGGGAAAGAGCCCTGCCTGGGAGCACGGGAATGTCGGGGACCTCCTGGCTAGCAGGGGCAGTCCACGTCACTGCAGGTGTAAAAGGAAAAGCTCAGACCTCAAAACATTGTCTTTTGTCYCTGCGTCCCACCAGCAGGCAGGGAACCTCTTCTCCCAGCGTGGTCTGACTGTGTTCATGCCATAGTTGCTTTCAGGAGCTGTGTCCCAATGGCTTATGGAGCCATTTTCCCTCTCTGGAACCTCTCCCATGCCAATCTGTCTTTTGCCAAATTAAACTATGCTGTTCCTGACTCTTCTGCTCTCCTCTACGTGTTCTGTTTTCCATCTCCCAGCCTTCCTCTGCATTCAACCAAGGTTAAGCTTATCCACCCCGACCTTAAGAAGCCAGATGTGGTCAGTGACACCATTTTTTGTCTCTATTTGCTGAAATACCCCTCCTGATACATCCAATTCGCCTTTCTTTGCCCGACATCTCAGTCAGCCTGCAGTCACTTAGCCCACACAGTCCTTGACCACTTGCAGCTCATCATCTCCTCTATTAGATCTGAGACTATCACAAGTCCTCACATCCATGACCTGTCATCTCAAACTTTCTGTTTGCCCTCTCATTTTGATTATCCTGATCCTCAAGGTCACTTAGCTCTTTCAGACTTGTATTCTCCTTCTCCTCTGCCTTGTCAAAACTTCCAGTTCTGTGTCGCTGGGCGATTTTAGCCTCAGGATCCTGCTTTCATTGCCAAGATCATCCACAAGAAGAAAAGATCAGTTCCCAAACTGTTCTGTGAGAAACTCCTTTGGTAAATTCCCTCCAGAGAGTTGCACCTCACCTCACAGTTTACTAATCCTCCTTTCCTTCAGCTTCACTAATAATTTCCCACATGGTACCTATCAGATACCTGACTGAAGTCTAGATAAAGGAGATCAGCAGCATTTCCTTTGTCTAGAAAATCAGGTATCTTATCAAAACAAAGCTATCATGTTCGCCTGACACAATCTACATTTCGTAAACCCATGTTGCGTCTTATCTCATTTCCCCTTTATCTCTGCGTATTTAATTGTTCTCCCCTTCAAAATTCACTTTGAGATCTCCAGTCAAGGTTAGGCTGAGAGGCTCGGAGTTAACTGGAGAACTTTTTCTCTGCACGTTACTGTTCTCTGACCATGTGGCATTTGGAGACAAGGAGCTATTAATGACCTTTTCTGCTGGACCTACACTTGAATATGCTGATTCTTTCTGACCTCTGGTGCAGTCCAGCGTCAGAGCCTGGCTGGGGGTGTAACACAGAGGAAACGAGTTGCCTACATCATCCCAGAGGTCTGTGGGAGAAGCACTGTGGGACTGGAGCTCTGCTGAGATTCACTGTAAAATCGAATAAAAAGAGGCTGGCTCCGTGCAAGCAGGGAGCAGAGGGTATGAACGAGGTGAGCCTGGGCTGGGTTTGTTTGTGAGCAGCTTTAAAAATGTGAAACTTATAGCGACGGTTGTCAAAGTGCTGCTTGCGAAGTTCCCCACCGTCACAAGCGCCTGCCAGAGCTTTAATGTTAATTGGACAGATTGTCTCTGGTTTTGAAGGGAAAGCTGTGATTAATGAAACAACTGTTAACGAGGCTGGAGCAAAGCAGACCCTTCACCTTCCTTCTTTTGAGAGGAGGTAAACAGCAACTGCCTTTGGCTGCCCTTAAGAAGCAGCTGACTGAGAGCCCTCCTTAAAAGCAATGCCAAAGCCAAGCTGCAGAGACGAATTCAAGGAATGGAGAGGCATGCTTCATACCTCCAGAAGGAGGCAGGAAATCCAGAGCTKCTTCTGTCCTTTCATTCCTGGAGTTTCCCTCAGTTTATCTGAGATTCAGAACTGACTCGAAAGCACAGTCCTGGGCCTTGGGTGGCTTTGGGCCCGCACAGGTTCTCCATGGTCTTGTGCACTCTGTGACTTTGCAGTGGTCTGATATGGGCCCAGTTTGCTCTCCTAACTCAGAAGTGGCTTTTGTGTTTATCCTGGCTGCTGGGTTCCATATTTACACTCACACAGCTGGCCAGAGGAATWGGTACAATTCCTCCTTGGATCTAAATGCTGAGGGAATAAGTGGGATTTTTTTAGTCTTCCTTTATTATTGTCTTTCCCTCTCCATGGACCCTGGATCTCTACCTTCAAACCCTCTGCTTCTACCACCATGCCTGAATTTCAGATCTGCTCCCTAAGGCTTTCTGGAGTTGCCCATCACAGAACACAGAGCTTAAACCACACAGGGCCTTCACCCTCTGTTACAACCCTTTTCCTCCAATGTGGGAACACGGCGTCTCAACACACACAGGCTGAAATATTTCCTATTGTTTTCAGAGGGAAAACACAGCATTGTACTCAGGAGTATCCAGCTCTCCTCTGACTTTTTTCCTCCCATTTACCTTCTGCTGAAGGAAAAGCTTGGAGCATTTGCTGCCTGAGCCCTATAAGAGTCTTTCTGCTTCCCCAGTGAATTCACTGGGGCATGTCCACGGAGCCATCCAGCCCTGTTACCAGCACTTGGATCTTAATCTCCCTCTCCCTGTCGTCAGCAGCAGCCCAGGCTGAACTGAGGGGGACACAGATCAGGCCTCAAAAGTCTTCCTTGAGCAGTGAACTGAGAGCTCTCCCCCCTCTCACAATGTGCTCGCACTCCGAGGTCTCCGGTCATTACTCTCCTTGCTGCCTCATTACCAGAATGTGCCATTAAAGTTTTGCTCACTTGAAAATGATCTCTTATTATCTCTCCATGGAAATTGCCCCGGCAACAAGCTTCCTTCAATACCTATCAAGCCAAAGAAAGCCATTAGAGAAATCGCAGGGAGCTGCAAGGATGCTCGCGGCCCTGCCCTGGCAGGTGGGATCCCCTGGCTCTGCAGAGCCCTGCATGGCTCTGGCTCCATCGTGAGGCCGCTGGAAGAGCAGCCAAGTGTCCCTGGCAAGGTCGCTGTGAGGGTGGGGTGGAGGAGACCCGGAGCCCAAACGTGGCACCCCTTGAGGCTCCCCCCCAAAAAGGCGACCTGGTGCTCCGCGCCAGCGCCACGAGTGGCGACAGCTAAAGGAGAGGGGAACGGCACAGACTGTCCATACAAAGGTGTTTCAATATTCCCAAATAATCCCTTCTGGTTGCTTTCTTTTTGGAGTGTCTCTCGTGAAGTGCCCGCAGAGTCTCCTCTCTTCGTTCTGGATGTCCACGGTGTTGTTTGTCTGGCTCCATTGCACCAGGCTGCCTTTTCCAGGCCATGGATGCAGGAGGCATGGCAAGGGCATGATTCATTTCACCCGCTTTGGACACCAGCACAGGATGGATTGCACCCCAGAGGTATCAGTTTGTCTCCCCTGTCTGCAAAAGAAGAGCAGATAACTGACTGCTGTGGGTATCTGTGCTGCCAGATGAAGAAAATTCTCAGAGCATCATTTCTGGAGGTGCCAAAGCATTTGGATTAGACATCTTGAAAAAAAAAAACCCACCAAGTGAATAACCATTTCTAAAACAGAACCCAAACCTGTGCAAAGAAAGGACTTCATGATATCTGGGCACTTGCCCGGGAAGTATCAGGCTTCATCAGACTGCTTGAGGCTGTATTTGATATTTAAAATGTCACAAACCCCTCTGGATTCACGTGGGGTGGCAGCAGATGAGGTCCCAGGTCCTTCTTTATCCTGTCCTGTATCCCGTGACTCTGAGTGACAGTGAAGGCACATGGTTATTATTTTTATTTTTACTTTTATTTTTATTTTTTATTTTTATTTCTCTCCCTTGGCAGAATAACAGCACTGCCCTGTCTGCCACCTTTGACAACAGCGAAAGTCTAAAACCCTCCAGGCATTTTCAGACAAACAAACTTGAAACAAACTGCGGGAGCAGGGCCCTGCTCTGCCCTTTCTACCACCGAACTCCGCAGGTTGCATTTCCGCACGTGGGAAGAGGCTTGATGTGCTCCTTGCAGCCCTGAAAACGGGGGAAGGAAAAAGAACAGGGGCACATCCTCATTGCCAGCCAGGAGCCTGCATTCAGTGGGGCTTTTAGAGTGGGAGCTGCCTTGGAACATCTCGCTTCCCTGGGATGAGGGCGAGGTGTCTCCACCGGCAGGGCACAGCWCGCCTGGAGCCGAGACACACGAGCAGGGAGGGTGGCACGGGGTTATCTCCCGGGCTGGTGACAGCACTGATCGTTATTCTGGGAGCATACACTGATCCCCAAGGGTGCYGCACGCTGGATATCTGCTTTCCTTAGTGCTGGAGATCCTTCCCGAGCCGTGCAGCTCCCTGCTSTCTTCTCCTGCCTCTTCTATTACAAGGCTTGTGCCCTCTCTCCTTGTTTCTTTTTCCACCACCCTGTGCAATTATAAGGCCACAGGGCTCTGCATTAAGCAAGGGCTGGCACGTTTTTGTCAGAGCAAGCGGCTCCAGGGAGATCTTTGCATCCTGCCTGCTCTTTTTCCGGATCTTGTCCTGGCTATTGCCATGTAGGATGCTCACTCTGGTCCCCACAGCCTCCCCCTGCACTGGAGCAGCTGCTCTGCTCGGTGATGGACCCCAGGATTCAACTCAGGTTCCCCAGGGCTGTAATTTTTCCACTAAAAAATAACCAAAATTCCATGAGTGTCCTTATTCCGTCTGTATAGCCGCCCTTGCCAAACTGCCTGGGCACAGTGGKGCTGTGGCTGAGCCCAGGAGAGGGRGAAAGASAGRGAGAAAAAAGGAGGTTGAAGGAGAAAAAGGAGATTTATAAGCAAAGTGATGCCAGTACTGAAAAGCAAATGGGAGATATGGGCAGAGAAAAGGAAACCACGGGCACGTGACATGTTTTGGTAGGGTCAGARGRTTTCTTGACAGARCTTTTCAGAGCCTGCCTCATGTGTRGGTCTCTCTTGGTGGCCTGGAGCTGGATTGGAAGGTGTATGCAGGGGGAACATYGGGAAAACACGTTTGCATTTATCCACACAGAAGGCTCACAGCCCCAACAAATCTCTTCTTGGCTGTTTCCCTTGTCAATGCCACTGAGATGAGGCCATAGGAAAGAAAAAAGGAAATAAAAAGCAAAAAAAAAAAAGCTAATTTCATGGAAGAAGGGACGCATTTTGCTAAGCACAAACCAGAAAGGGGGTCTCTGGAGGCTCAAGCAGTGTTTGGTTTGGACTTCTCAACCTGCTCAGCTGCAGCAAAGGGATGTGGCCCTCGATTTTTGTTAGCTGCCTTRGTCATAAAGCAACCAACTAAGTCTGACACTCCCAGGAGAGGATTTCATTTCCTTCAGCTGAGCCCCATATGTGCTCTGTTTGTCCAGCTGGCCAGCAGCCAGCCCTGCCAGAGCAGCCCCGGTGTTCCCTGTACCTGGAGAGACTTCCAAGCACTCCATAGATTCCCACTTACACTCCATAATGGAACTGCAAGTCAGGACTCTTGGGTTCCTTCCCTGCCTCTATCTCCACCCTGAGGTATGACTTCAAATAAACCACGTCCTTCCCTGTGCCTGCCACCTGTGGAATGTGGCTAAGGACCCTCTCCTGCCTTTGGAGATTGCTCTGAGGTTCCCTGCACTCGCAGGGCAGAGTTAGTGTGGAGCCAGGGCTGGATTTGCCARCTCAAAAATGCCTTCAGGAGACCTGATGGTGCTGAAGCTGGGGGTTGCTGACTGAGGCACAGCAGTGGCCAGAGGGTAAAAGATCAACAGAACAGGAGAGGTGTGAGATCAGCACAGATCAGAGCATCCAGGGAGGAGGAGGAGGAGCAAAAGGAAAGATCCACCTTGGTAAATATGTCAGGGATAACCTCTCCAATGTGTTATTCACCAACAAGGGGATGGGGTCATTTTCTGCTTTTTGAGACCTTTTGGAGGTTCTGGTTTTGATAACCCAAAGTGGTGAAACATCCAGGACAGTACYTGGGCTCTCGTAAAGTTAGTCCAGCAACACACTCAACTCAAAGTAAGCCTTTACCCATTGGATCACATCAGATCATCAAAATTGTGACAGCAAAGGGCCTTTCAAGTGCTTCTCCAGGCATGAGGATATCAGTGGACAGTCACAGGACAGCTCTGCTGCTTCAGGRAACAGAAAGAAATGTGATCTTTGGGAAGCTGGATTTGAATTTTCTGCATCAGGTCAAGAGCCTGTGCCCATGTCTCCCAGGKGTTGAAGGAAATATTTGGCCAAATCCAGCCTGGATATACTTAGACTCCAGCACAGAGTGTTCTGGGTCATTTCACACTGGGGAAGATGTCAATGTTTAATAGATATTGAAAAATGGAAGGGAAACAAAAGTAACTGAAGGCCTAAATGGGGTTTGTCTATGGCTACCCCATGTGGCAGGAATTCTCAGGAGGTRTTCAGCCTGGGGAGGAATGTTAATGGCAGGAGTATTTTAGAATTATGGGAGTCTCAGTGAAAAGGAATTTATCGCTCTTCTTGCCTTGGAATCATAATATGGAAACTGCGATCTTATTCGATTAGATTAATGGTTAGGCAAATTTAATACAGGTCAAAAGAAAAAACACTCCACCACCAGAGCTGATGTACTGTGCAGTCAGTTCATGTAATTCACTGCTGCAGGAGGTCAGAGAGTGATGTGCTGGAGCTGGAGTTAAGAAAGAGCTCTGTAATTTTACAGCCATTAAGAGCATGTCATTATACCTGCGAACGGGGGAATGGAAACCTCGAACTTGAGAATGCACAGGGAGAACAGCCTTAGGAAAGAAATTTCCCCATCTTCTCCCATCACCTCACACACGCCTGGGAGCTGCGTGGGGCTGGGTTATTGCCTTCACCCCTGGAATGGCTGCTGCAGCCCCATGGTGTGTGTGGGTGTCCAGTGGTCCAGGCACGGCCAGGAACTCGGGCTCCTCCAGTTTGCTGAACCACGCTGGACTTTCCTCCCAGGCTCCCAGGGCCTCCTGCTTTGTTGGTTTAAGGAAATCCTCGCTGCCTGCACCCTGGAATGCAACAGCCACAGAATTCCCCGCTCCTCCAGCTCCAAAGCCAGCAGCAAAGGAGAAAGCCAGAGCTGTTTTGGTGGTCTTCAACCAAAAWGCCCTCTTCCTACAGAGGTTTTTTGTAGCTGACACCTCACAGCCTGGGCCTCGTGGTTTGAATGAGAGCAGAGGGTGCTCAGCAGGGCACTCCGCCCACGGGGAATCAGTCCCGATTAAGRTGATACTTCCTGGGCTTCCCAAAACCAAGCCCGAGGGAACCGTATTTCCATGGAGGCAAAGAGCATCAGGAGCAGCCTSACGCCTCTGTGCAAGTCATTTCACCCTCTAGATTTTCACAGATCCATGAGAGGGATGAGCTGGGAAATCTGGAGCTCCTGTCACAGTTTGCTTTTTTCCCGGGGAGAGCCGTGGTGTTTCATTCCCAATGTCGTGCCCCTGCTGTCTCCACAAAAAAATCCTCGTGTTTAGGCAAGGAAGGCGATGACAGAAGGGCATATGGAGTCCAGGAAAGATGTCATGGGTGTGGAATGCACAGTGAGCAAATGGGACACTTTACTGGGTATCTCCATCCCCCTTGGTTTATGGTTCACCTTCAGGTGCTGAGCTGCACCTTCTCCCCAGCAGCTAAATGGAGACATTCCTAAGGTTGTCACATTCCTAAGAATGTCACAGTCGTAAGAATTAGACACACGTGGGAATTCAGTACCTTTTCCACCTGCCTTTACATTCAAAAATTGAATTAATCTGCATTTAAACAGGTATTGTTTTCTGCGTTGTGTGAGGAACTGGGGAATAGATTCATGTTTTAGTCAGGTTCTAATTTGGTGGAGAATTAAAGTCTCATAAATAAGGCCCAGCGTTTATTCAGCATGTTGGTGAAGACATCYGTCCTGCAGCTCCAAGGCAATCCTTTTCCTTTTTACAAGCAGCACAGTGAAATGTAAAACATTTTGCATGCCATGAGCACACAAAACTCATGGCCCAAGCGCTCAGCTGGTGCAGGCTGGCACAGATGAGTGCCTGGCAATGCAAAAACATCCTTTGGTGCTGCACAAAGAAGTGTGGGAGCAAAGCAAGGTCAGCTCTGACATGTGTCCCTGACATTGCTCCCAACCTGGGCAACCACACCTGCACCTCCCTACAGCTTCCCCGTTCCCAGGGTGAGTTCCCTCCTGCCCTGCAGGGCTGGAAACTCGCTGTGCCACTGCCTGTGTTCGTGGGGAACACGGATGGATGCCAAGYGCTGAAAACGGAGAGCATTTCCCGGGTGGGAGATTAGCCCTGAAGCCACCCAAGAGACAGGAGCAGMCAGCTCAGGACCTGAAGTGAAATCTCCTTTATCCATCCCCATGGCTCGAATGTCCCTCCTCGCTGCCGTGGGTTTCCTGGCTCCGCTGAGATTCCCGGAGGAACACACACACCTCTCTGCTCCTTGTGCTCCTGCTGCCGGATGTTGGACTCTCCCGCCAGCATCCCGGGGTCCAAATGGCCTTTCTCCAGCTCGGCTAATCTGTCACCGCCGAATCTGTCAGCTGGCAGATAATGCGTGTGCCGGGGCTCCGGGTGGGCAGGCAGGGATGGCACACACCCAGGGCTTACAATGCACGCCTCGGGGAAGGGGTAAAAGCTGCAAATGTGACGCTTTTCTCTCCCCGTTCCTAGCAGGCTCCCAGCCCATTTCAGAGGGAGYAACCAACAGGAGGCTGGAGGTTTTGTAGATTTGCTGGTGCTGAATTAATCCCAAATTTTCGCCGTCTCCATGCAAAGTTCCCCCGCCCTCTGAGCAACCTGCGCGGCCGACGCCTGCCAGCAAAGGGAAAGCAGGGTGTTTGGGGCAGAGCCAGCTCTCAGGAGCGCAAATCCCCCTCTCCCGGGTTGGTGTGGATGTCACTCGCGGCTCCCAGCGCCTGCTGCCGCGGGTGAGCAGATCTGCGGTCGCAGGGTGCCCGTGTCAGACTGGTGGAGAGCTGCAAACCCACGAGCCGTGCTCGAGTGCGCCCCGGAGCCCCCAGCCCCATCTGCACGGAGAGAGGAGCTGCGAGACTGGATGGACCCTGCGTGGCAGGAGCCCAAGCTGGCACCGGTTCAGCTGGAGACCTTCCACCGGCGCCAGCCCGTGCTAGGGCTGTGCTTCACAGCTTGTGCGTCCCTGTCAGCGCCTGGGTGGCTCCGGGCTCGACACGGCAACCGATACCCTGCTCAGACCTCCAGCCCCTGCTCAAATAAAGCTCCTTATAATTAATCATCTCCAAAAGTCCTGCCCCTGSACGCACAGGCCGCCAGCCCCTCTCTGCAGAGCGAGCTGTGCRTTTCAAAGGCACGGGGTCGAGACACCGGGCAGGACTTCCAGCAAAACATATTCCAAGCGATGCTGTGGCACGTAATTATGGTGATCCCTGACCCAGAGATCAGCCACCGGGCTCACAAAGCAGCAAAGCTCTTTGTGTCTGTGGCAGGAGGAATCTGAACTCTTGCAAACCTGTCCAGTTACCTGAGTCACAGGATCACAGGATGGGTTGGGTTGGAAAGGACTTTAAAAATCATCTCGTTCCAGCCCCTGCCATGGGCAGGGACACCTTYCACYAGAGCAAGTTGTTCAAACCTGGCCCTGGTCAGGTCCCATTCCGAGATAAATGCACTCAGCCACGCTCCTGGAAGATGCAGGAGCTTTGCTGGCTGTGYCTGGAGCGTGGGACAGGGCAGCTGGAAGGGCTGACGCGAGCCAAGTGACAGAGCCTCAGTGCCAGCACCACATCAACCCAGGAGGGTGGGCCCTGCCTTGTCAGGCACAGCAACTGCCCAGAGCTGTGACAGCTCTTGTAGCACCAGCGGAGTCACTCTGTCAGCTGGACACTTGTCACCCAGGAAATAATAAACCCTTGGAAGGAGGGTACAGCAGTGCTGTGGTGGCCTTCAGAACATGCTCAGTTACCCCACCGAAGGAGGAGGTGTTTCCCCTTGATGCTCTTGTGAACCCAGAGAGGCAGAATCCCCCTGCGTGTTCCTGGTGACACACAAAGCAGACAGGAATTTACCACCCACTCTGCTCTCGAGTCCTTGCTTGGGGCTTGGGACCTGACATCACCTCGCTGCAACTGATAGAAATAGGGAATTGCTCCATGGCAGTCTGGTTAAAACTGGCCTGAGGACTTCCTRTCTTCTGTGCTGGCCCCAAAAGCTGCCAACCTTTGTGTCTGGATTGGAGGCCAGGGGGTTTTGCTGGTCTCCACCTGCAGATTTAGTGAAGATTTTAACGTTATAATTACAGATTTTCCCRTCCTTCACGATGATCTTCCCTGAGCACCTGTTCTCTCTCCAGTTCCAGCTCTTTGGAGCGGGCTGTGCACCTTCTGCAGGATCAGGGGCATCTGCTTTGCGTGATGCTGCTCCCTCATGGGACACTCAGTGGGATCCCTCCCCCCAAATCAAGCACATGATATAAACCAATTATCCGGACTTTTTCTATGGTCGATGGAGAAAGGTTGGCATTTCCCAAATTATTGCCATCATCCAGTGGGTGTCAGCGAAGGAAGGGTTCAATTACCACCSCAATTACCACCAATTACCACCTCATTAGGGCTGTGCAAAGCAGTAAGAACATGAGGCTTGCTTGATTTCCGTAAAAAAATCCCGATCTGCCCCTGGGGTGAGTTAGTAAAGCTGCTCTAAACCATGCCAAGAGCACATTTGGATTGATCAATAGCCCTGGCTCAGCTCTCCTTGCTCCGCCGGAGCGCTCGTCTCCAGCAATTACCTAAAAGCCTGGGAAGGGGAGGAGATCAAGCAATTTAGCAAGGGGACAGGGCCTTTGCATTGATTAAAAAATGTAATGGGAGCCTTGCGATGGTTTCAGAGTTGCCCCCGAGGTCCTTGATGAGCCAGAGGCGGCAGTCACGGCACCGCTGGGCTTTGCTCAGAGCCGAGCAAACCAGGGCACCTCTCTGGGACTGTCCCTGGCAGGGGATGCGTCTCCAGGCCGGGGACAGCCACAGCAGATCACAACCCGACAGAGGGAGAGACGTGCCRCAGATCAGAGCAGCCGGGCAGAACGAGGGGCAGGGCCCGCGTGTCTAAATCGATGGAACAATCAGCCGAAAGCCAAAGCAATTTGGAGATTAGGCCTCCTTTATGGAAAGCAGTGATCCCTTAGTGATGAAAAGCCACCCCAGCCTAGTGCTGTAATCTTACCTCTGCTCAGGCAGGTTCCCTGTGTCCGTGCCTGACCCACTTCCTTCAGCTCCTCCGCTTGTTTCCTTCAAGTGCAGTTTTAGCTCCACATAAACACCTTGTTTAAATTGCTTTAATCTCCGAGTGCTCCTTCTATTGATTTGAAACAGTTAAGCCGTCAATCAGCCCTTTCCCTTCGCACTGTGGCCGGGGAGGAAGATTAAAATAGCAAACAAACAAGAGGTGGATGGGCTGGGAAGTCAGTTTGAATTTCGCCGGGGGTTGCCGGCTTCGTGGAGTCTGGAAACAGGCGGGAACGAGGTCCCTCCAGGTGGAAACGAGGTGCTTCCAGGTGGGAACGAGGTGCTTCCAGGTGGAAACGAAGTGCTTCCAGGTGGAAATGAAGCTCTCCCAGGTGCTGAAGGCTGTGGAAAGGCCCTCTCCAGGAGGGAGGGCAGCGTGTGATGTGCCCTGTTCTCGCAGCGTGTGCACTCACACACTCGCACATCCAAAGGTGTCTCTTCACGCTGAGTGTTATGCAAATATTTCCAGGAGACAAGCTCAGTCTTTAACGAAGTTTGCAGTCAGCACTAATAAGGCAGACACAAACACAGAAGATAACGCAGGTAAACAGATGCACAAAGACAAAAAAGTACTTTTCCCAAGGGCAGTGCGGGAATCCTGAGTCTCCTGGTGAGGATCCAGCACCTCGCCAGAAAAACTCAATAAACACATTCAGAACGACTTGTCTGTGGGGTCCTGAGGGAGGGGAGGGACCTGCACTCTCACATGGCATCGGGAACCCCGGCTGCTGGCAGCTCTGTCCCCGAGGGCTGTGCCAAGTGCCATCGAGGAAGGACATTCCAGCTGGAGCGCTGGCACTGCGGATGCTCCCGCAGGCAGCGGATGCATCCCCTGGCGCTTCCCCTGGCTCGGGGAGCACACCCGGCCAGCTGCTCCCGGGCCCATCCCGAGGGCAGGCTGGAGGCAGCGAGCTGTTATTCCATCGTTACAGCCCGGATAACGACGGGGCCAGGGAGGCTGATTGCTGCGGGGGTCAGCGGTCAAGGAACTGAGAAGGAGAATAAAGATGAGGCACGTGTGGCTTCGAGAGAAGCGTGTGGCCGGCTTGGCCTCGCTCTAGTCGGAGTATTGATTACTAATATTAAGCTGAGGGTCTCCAGTTAGAGCCTTCAAAGTGGAAATGCGCTGAAGTCCAGTGCAGCGCTGGTCACACGCTCTGAAAATCCATCAGTTAATCACATTATGCAGAGCCAGCATTGGACACAGCAACGCTCAGATTGCTCTGCTGCCATGGGCTGAGGAGAAGCCCCTTTGGTGAGCTGCTTGTTTCTGCCCCTTCCCACAGAAGGTWTTTTTACAGCCCCATGAGTGTGATAAGGGCTCACCCTCTGATGAGAGAGAACCCAAATTTCCCCTTGTACCCAGTGCAGAGGGATTTTCAGGGAAATCCATTCTTCTGCTGGAATGCCGTGGCCTGGGAGGGCCAGGAGATGGGGGAAATGACAGCCCCAGAGGGGCTGGAGGGACATGGGGGGATGAGAAGCAGCACTTGCAGCCCTGCTCTGCCTTCTCCAAGGCAGAGCTGCCAGTCCTGCAGCTGGAGCACTCAGGGATTCCTGGCGAGGGCTCACAGAACAAAGAGGCCTGAAATCGATTGGGTCATTCATTTGAATGTTTAAAATAATAATAATAACTCTCTTTGAATGGGTTTCTTTCCCCTCAAGCAATTTAAGCAGCTGCTCAATTTCCATTTGGCCTCGAGATCCTTTTATTGATAGGCTGTAAAAATTTGCATGTGGTGGAATTGCTGCCAGAGGGTTTGGGGAGGGAGGGTCACACCTTTGGAGCTACAGGGGCTGTGGGGTTTTCACTTTCTTCTGCTGACTTTTGGAAGCAGGAGCAGGAATAAAAGCTGGAGCAAAGGGGTCACAGAGGAGCCAGCACAGATCAGAAGAGAAAAGATCACTGCACAAAATGAAACAACTGTCCTAGAGAATACAGACTCCTCTGCCACATTCCACTGGTCCACTCTCAAAAAGTGCCAGTGTCAGATACAGGATAAGGTGGAGGTCCTAGGGAGAAAATACTCCGTGACTGAAAGAATAAAGATGGAATAATGAATTTAAATACAGGGTAGCTTCAAGGTTAGAGAGACAGCTGGCCTCACTTCTGCCTACACAAACCGTTCCTTTTCAAACTAATATTCTATATTTTCCTAATATAATAATATTCTATATTTTCCTAATATAATAATATTTTCATATTTTACTAATATTCTTTGATCAAATGGGAGAAGAGGAAGGAAGGCATCAATCAGAAGGATTCACGTGATTTTTTTGCGTGATAGGCAAGGCTGGGGAGCGAGGTGGAAGCCGCTTCTGCATGGGGGAGCTTCAGAATATCCTGACAGCTCAGAGAAAACCTTCTGGAGGCTGATAGAAGACAACTGACACAGGGAACAGCGTAACAYGGAGAAGGAAAAATGTACGTCAGCACTCCCTTCCTGATGATAGAACAAAGTGTCATTCCAGGAAAACAAGCAAATTTGAAAGAGGGGAAAGAGAGAGGCTATAAAACAAGTTGATTTTTTTTTTCTTTTTCTACACAAAACACAGACTGGATTGATTTCATTATTTCAGAGGGCTTCAATCCTATGAATAAAGATGTCTTTCCCCAGTTGTTCACAGCTGGCTGGCAGCCACTGGACACAGCAGTGAGGGCTGGAGCCCAGAACAGAGCAACTGGGCCAGACTGGAGGCTGAGGACCACGAGAACAGGACAGGCAGAGGCCCGGGGAGAGGTGTCACCTAAAATAGAACAGGACAGCCCCAGGGCCACGGCACAAAGACTTAATCTGTGGGTTTGTTCTTCTCTGTAGGGGTGGGCTGATGTGACACCCACGCACCCAGCAACAGCTGGCAACATCTGCCACGGCCCCTCCTCTTCGTCGGCTTTCAAACACTTGCTGTCCTCATCAGTTCTTCTGATTTCTCCTCCCCTTGCACTTCCTGACTGCTGCAGTTTGCTTTTTTTTGAATGAAGTCCCTTACAGGGGCTTCAAAGGGGAGGTGCACAGAAGTCAGGAAGAGGAGGGCGTGGTGCCTTCCAGTCTTTCAGGTTGGAATTGCAAACACACACATGTGCATGCACCCTGGCAAAGCASAGCTAAGAGGGAATCGATAGCCCTGGTCAAAACTCACTTTCAAAYCTGAATGAAGTTGGTGATTAGTGGAGCCCTGCAGACGCCACTGTTTCAGTCTTGATCCGATCCTTAAATGTCAGCCTTGCAGAACCACAGGAAACTGGAGGTGAACAGGACTTCAGATGCCTCCTAATCCATCCCCTTGTCAAACAGCCCCATTTGCATGAGATTCTCCAGCAAGGGGAAATGCCAGGTCCTTTTCATGGTTTGGTGTTGCGTTTGGACTGAACAATGCAATGGGCACAATCTGCTTTCCTTGCTGAGTTTGCCTCACCCCTGACAGGCAGCGTGTCCCAGGATCTGCCAGATGAGCAGGGCTGATCCCAAACCCAGACTTTCCTCATCACTCGCTCTGCCAGTGSGTTTTAGCATCTTCCCCACCGGGTTCAGAATGGGTGGGGAGAGTTGGGAGGGATGATCGTGCATGGAGGAGAAGGAAATTCAGACAATTCTAATCTTGTCTCCAAAATTTGTGATTTTTAATTTGTATTTCATTGAATGACCACAGGCAGACAGTGGTGGGGTGGGAGAGTGGAGGTMAAGGCAGGGGTAGATGGGGACATGAGAATGTGAGAGAGAGGAAATGAGGAAAATAAGCTTTGGCCACCTGARCTCATTTCTGAAGCTGGACATGACTGGTGATTAGCAAAATCCAAGGGAACCACTATGCTCTCCTGCCTGGCTGAGAGGTAAATGTCAGAGTCCTGCAGCTCAGAGAGGACCAGGAATGTCTGCAGCACAGCCAGGGGAGGGCAAGGAACTACCAAATGAGCCTGACATTTGCTTAACCTGAAACAAAGGCCAGGGAAGGGGCCCTTCCCAGCGACTGAGAGCTGCAGATGAAGAGCAAGACCTCGCTCAAACACAGCCATTTGTCGTGGGTGTGGAGCTGTGACAGAGGGTGAGCTGTGGGAGTTTGCACGGGGAGGGGGTGCCAAGAGGGTGGGTGGAGGAGCAGATGTGTTCACACTCCCATTTGGCAAAGGGAATAATAACATTTGCCTCCTTTAAAGGGAAGGCTGATGAATAGTTAGTAAGCCTGGGCTGGGCTGCTTTCCATAGGCTCTGTCTTGTCTGAGGGTTTTTCATACAGGAGGATTTGAGAAGCAGGACCTCTAAGCTAAATTTAAAAAAAGCTACACAGCAGGGATGGTTCCCCTTCTTGCAAAACTCAAAATTCAAAGAAATTTTTCGTCTTCTTCAGGGCAAAAATGAGATCTCAAAATTTCATGGGCTGAACCGAGAGAGTGAGCACAAAGAACAAGTTCGCTCAGATGAGTCRATGTGTTTGTGATCAGCAGAGTCATCTAAGACAAGATAAATGCAGATTCAGGCCTGCCTCCACCTGGTTCAGAGCAAGGCTGGTGTCAATCACAGCTCAGTCACTTTTTGGGTGACAATCCTGTGTCCCTGTGTCCCACCTGGACTCAGTTCTGCATCTCTGCCCACTAGACTTGTCCTGCCCCAGTTATGACCTCCTCTAAGCTGGTTGATCCCCAACAAGAAAGAACTGATGCCCACCSACGAGCATTTTCCGATGAAAGTCCATTTCAGGCATGAAAAGGGATCTGTGTTGCTGTGTCAGACCAAAGGTTCCTTGGCCCCTACCTCACAGAGCAGGCTGCAAAGCTTCAGAGAGGGTCTAAGGTCGGGGTAAATAAAGAATGACCCTTTATATCACGCAATTTCCAAGTGCATTTCCAACTACAGGCGGTTTGTGCCAYTGGAAGGACGTTTGGGTTTGAGGCACTTCAACCTGCGGAGTCTCCCGGAACTTTCCTTGAACCAACACGCAGCCACCACCTCATTCCTGCTGCACACCAGTACGTGCATGGTTTTGAAAAAGCTGCTTATTACAGTTCGGTGGAGAAAGATAGACCATATTTTATCAGAGATCTGTTTGTAAGGTTCATTATTGATTTTAATGTACCTGTGCCAAGAGGCAACGACGGGCACTGTTTTTTAAAGAGAAGGAGGGAAGATTAAATATACTCAATCCTTGTCACCTCAGCAAACATTTATCCATCCGGTTGTGTGTGATGAGGAGTCTCTATACCAAAGAAGGAATTAAATTTTAATAGGACAGAAACACGTTCCTGGGGCTGCCGTGGCCCAGGTTTGGAGCAGACTATAGCACTGAGGGGAAACACCRGGGACTGCTGACAGGAGGAAAGCAGAAGGTGATAACTTATGCCTGAATGACTGAGAGTGGGGAAGTAGGCGACGCAGGACAGGACCGATATGGAGTGTCCTAGCCACGGACAGGAGAGAAATTCTGCTCAGAAAGGAGGCAGAGAACCCCCAGCATTGCTGGAGCTCACGAAGGTGACGCCAAAGTTACGATGGAAGCCAGAAAACCTCGGTAYGGACAAGAAGGYTCCTCACTGCCAGGGGTTCCCCAGCAGCAGCACTCAGCCTCCGGGACTGTGTTTACAATTCAGCTTCTCCCCTGAAGGGAAGAGGGGCTGCAGGTGGGCTCTGCTCCGGTTGGGGAATGTGCCATCCTTCCAGGAAGTGCCAGCCAGGCTCAGTGCTAATGAGAGGGTCAATCTCCTCCGGCAGGGAAAGGCTGGCACAGCGGGTAAAGCCTCTGCTGGGCTCTCCAGGTCACAGCCCGGGGTCTTTGGGGCCRGCGTGCAGCATGTGGCCGAATGTCCTGTAATGACCTGCGCCGGTGGAGGCTGGAAAATGGTTTGGGCAGCTCCTGGGTACCACAGAGCTGGGTACCACCAGCAGAGCCTGCTGCTCTCCCACCAAGGTGCCCCCCACACTCGCTTCACCTCCTGCCCTTCCGTGGCCCCAGCAGCTCCTCCCTTCCCGTCATTGCCAGCCCCCGGCCGCATTTAACGAGGCCGGAGCTCGCCGGATGGAATAAACGCGGGTTCCCGAACCCTGGAAACCAAAGCTAATGAAAAATATATGCTCCCTCACTCCCGCTCTCATTTTTCCCATCCTGCAAATTATCTGTGCTAATGCACGCAAGGCGCTGCTCCTCCGCGGCTTCAGACGCTGAACTTTGAGTCTTTGTCACATCAGCCGGCACCGAGTAATTCCGTGCAGAAGTCTGACATTTCCAGTCGAAAAAAATAAATTGATTAAAATTCAACAGGCGTGTAGCGTTCAGCTTTTAAAGGTCGGCAAATCTAAGGAACTATCAACTGTAAAATAATTCAGCATTTAGAGGGGAGGGGCGGCTGGGGGGGGGGTGTCCTGGGAAGAGGGAGGGAGTGTGGAATGTTAGGATCATTTACCGCCTGCATTTCGCTGTCAAGAACATAATTGCAGGCAATCTAATTAGCGTATAATGGAAAGGGTCCATCTTCCTGAGAGCACAGCCTGCTTTGCCTCCGTGGGCTCTGTGCAGGGCAGATGAGGGGAGGGGGCTCTGGCTGTGACCGGCTGTGACCGGCTGTTCCTGCGGGTGAGTGTCTGCAAAAGGACCTTGGAGAGTGGAGATGCTGGAGACTGGAGGAGGCTCAGCTGATGGAGACTTTCAGTTGTCCTTCTGTGTAGAATCACAGAACCTTTCGGGTTAGAAGATTACCCAGTCCAACCCCCCTGCCAAGGCAGGGTCACCCCGAGCAGGCGACCCAGGAGTGAGTCCAGGTGAATTTGGAATCTCTGGAGAAGAGAATCCTCTGCCTCCCTGAGCATCCTGTTCCAGTGCTCTGCCACCCTCCATGGAAAGAAGCTTTTCCTCAAAGCCCCTTTGCACCAGCCTTGATGGACCATCATCATTTACATGAAAAAGAAGGAGATGGAACTGTTGGAACAAGTCCAGAGGAGGCCATGAAGTTCAGAAGGGGATTAGAGCACCTCCTCTATGGAAATGGGCTGAGAAAGCTGGAGCTGTTCAGCCTGGAAAAGAGAAGGTTGTGTGGAGACCTCACAGCACCTGCCAGTGGCTGAAGGGGCTACAGGGAACCAGAGAGGGACTGTTCATCAGGAACTGTAGTGACAGGACAAGGGGCAATGGCTTCAAACTGAAAGAGGGAAAATTTAGGTCAGATACCCAGAAAAAATTCTCCCCTGTGAGGGTGGTGAGGCCCTGGCACTGGCACAGGTTGCCCAGAGAAGCTGTGGCTGCCCCATCCCTGGAAGTGTCCAAGGCCAGGTTGGACGGGGCTTGGAGCAAACCTGGTCTAGTGGAAGGTGTCCCTGCACCTGACTGGGGGGTTGAGATGATCTCTAAGGTCCCTTCCGACCCAAACCATTGTGTGATTCTGAGAAACCTGGAGGCAGAAGTCTTCAGCCTGAGCCTTCTTTGACAAGTTACAAGTTCTAATTAGGACGCGCTCCTTTCCCTGAATTGCACTGTGCGTATTTAAATCATGTTATCTAATGCGTGGCTGCTCTTCCTTCTCCCTTATCTCACACTCTTGTTAGAATCTCTCTTCTTCACACGCTTTTATGCATGAACTTGAGACCAGTTCTTCCAGCCTGGAACATGTTTGGTTTCACTGTTCTGTAAACTCAAGAAATAAATCCCATGGGAAACATCTCCTAGAGGTTAGAGACACAGAGAGCAGAGGAGGAATATTCTGTGTCTTTATCACTCAGGACCCCTGAATATCAGGGTACAGCTGATATGCTTGTGATTTATTATTCCTTGTAATATCACATTCTCCCCTCGCACAGGTGTCACACCATTGATTTTACTGGGGACAGGAACATTGTGACTGAAAAGAAAAACACGGCCCATGAAGTTACTGTTGAATTGTGATGTCCAGGCCAAAGGCCGCCTGAAGGACTCAGCTGCAGGGAGCAAAAATTCACATCAAAGGAGAGCAAGACGACTCCTGCTGCAAGGGGACTGTAGGAAGCTTCTCCAGGGGAAACTGTGACTCAGCAGCAGGGCAAACCAACCTTGAAAAGTAGAAGAAAGGGGAAAGGAAAGAGAAAGAAGGGCCAGCAGGCACATTGTTGTTGCTCTGTCTATCACCCAAATGCTGCTGGTGTCAGTACAAAGGAGAGGCAGAGGAAAGGGAACATTGTGTTTTCTTCATTTAAAGTGCTCCCAGTCTAATCTTTGCTAACTCAGCTCCATCCCTGGGCCTCTGCCTTGCCTTGTCTCAACAGAAATCCACTCCAGTGCATCACTGCGAGCTCCTTCTAAGCTTTTGACCTCTCATATCCTTGGAAAAGTCTCCCTGCCCCTTATCCTGGCTAGTGAGCCCCTTTTTCAACGGGACACCCACATCCCCAYCCTTTGAATCAGCCAGTGCAGGGATTCAGCTCTTCCAGCACCTCATATAAGACCTGGACCCCCTTTTCCAGGAGCACAAGCACCCAGCCCTGATCTCCAACACGCTGGGTACTTGCTCGAGGTGGATCAAGCCCACCACGAGTACCAGCACACCATGAGGCTGCCCGGGCATCTCCCCAAGTGGTCAGCACTCTCCAGATCCTTCCCCTGTGGCTTGAAACCTGTGCCAGGGAAAGAGTGGGAACCCCTGTGGAGCTCGCACAGGCAGGATCCGGGGAAGCTGGGATCACAGCTCCCCTCTGAGCAGCCCCTGCTGATGGCAACACCAGGGCTCACTCGTGAATCAACATCAGCCGGGCTCTGCGCTGCCTTGCCTCGCCTCGCCTCCCCTCCCCTCCCCTCCCCTCCCCTCCCACCGGCACCCAGCAGCCAAAAGGCACCATGTTGATTATTCAAGAGTGGGCTCTTAGCAGCTCTAATCAGCTGATAATCCAATAACACACTCAGCTGAGCCGCACTCTCAGCTCCGGGTCCCTGCCTGGGAGAGCATTTACAGCCGAGCTGTGTTGATAAAAACTGCCCGGCTGGCGGCAGGGGAGCACAGCGAGGGACTCCATCCCTGCCTCCTCCTGCTCCTCAGCCAGAGCCTTCCTGCATCCCATCCCTCCCCAGCCCCTCTCTGCTCCCAGGCTTTGGCACAGCTGGCTGCTGGCAGGGTCCTGCCTTGGCCATGCGTGCAGATCCCACATTCCGGCTCCTGGGATCCTCGGGAAAATAAGTTGCCTGTTCTCTTGAGCTACGCCCCTGGCAAAACCGCTTTAAATGTAATAAATAAAAGGGGAAGCATCAAATCCATCATTTTGAAGGCATTTGAAATGCAAGATGCCAGGGACCAGCCAGCACAGCCTCAGGCCCTTTCGGTGCTCCAACACTTCAGCACAAACTGTGAGTGTTCAGCCTGGGTGGCCTGGAGCCAGCACACAGGGAGAGACATTAAATGCAGAAATATCTCTTCCTCCGCATCACCCCAGCTTTCCATCCCAACCCCATCCCGAGGCAGGCAGAAAACCATTCACACCTGCTTCTCCCTGCTTTCACAGCTTGATTCCTCAGACAGGGAGTCTGCCTGAGCCTCCTGGCAAAGTCCTCCCTCCTCCTCTCACCTTCCATTTTGCATAACTCCTCCTGTCCAGCCAAACCCCTCTCCAGGGCTTCACCCCGTGCTGGGGTCGTGCTCCTGCCCCACACAGCAGGTGCCTGACCCCATCTCATTAATCAATTCTCCTCGTTAGCCATTTAATTACAGGAGACTGCTTAACTCCTCCAGGTGTATGACAGGGCTGCACTAGCAAAAAGGTGTGGGAAGCCAATTCTGGGCCTAGACACAGATATTCCATTAAGAAATGAAACCAATTTCCCCGAGCACTGAAATGAGTAGTTGCATCTGCGTGTGCAGGAGTTTGTGCATTCAGAGCATATCACCCTTTATTTCCTGAAACACTTTAGCTGGCAGATTTACTACCCAGACAAAAGGGTGTGGAAAAACCTCTATCCCCACTGTAACCCTTTCTCGGGCACCTGAAGAATGAAAGTGAAATAACCCAAAACAGGGCGTTTCTTCCTCACCAGCTCTCCCAGTGCACAAATATCTCCAAATGGTGATTTTTCCATGAGTGTCTCTGTGTAGCRGGAAATGCATTGCTTGGAGTTATATTAAGATGTTCAGGTCTAATGGAAACTAAAATGGGGTTTTTGGTCAGGGAGGGGAGCTGGACCAGGCCTCCTCCATGGCCGGGGGACAGTGGGCACCCCACACCCCACAGTCCCATGGGGTTTATGCTGCTCTTTTTCTCCCCGTGGAAAACTTTCCCTGCTCAAACCCCAGGGTGGGACATGCTGGCCTGCTCTTGCTCCCTTTCCTCATCTTCCTCCTCCTCCTGGGATGCTGCTGGTTGCCATGGCAATGCTGCCAGCCCCACGGGAACAGCACCAGCTGCCCATCCTCACCACTGCCTCCTCAGCCACCCAGGAGAGTTCCCGGGGGGCAACAGTCACCCCACACAARCCATCATGTACCTGCCCCACTACACCCCTTCACCTCTCCCCCAAAGCCAGGTAGCTCCCCCTCCACCCCTTCTCCTGGCTGGCCCTGTCTTCTGCAGACCCCAATTAATCCTGGATGTCATTTTCCTGAAGCTGCATCAGGAATGGACTGTGCCCTCCTGCAGGTGGGGCTGGATGTGTCTCTTCCCTGTGTTGGCAGGACACTTTCCCATCTCTAACCTTCCCTCACTCCCTGCAAGGCCTTTCCTATGACAGATCCCAACCAGCAGCTCCTTCTCTCCCAGTATTTTTGCTCCCTGCCCTCCTTGCAGTCTGTCTCCTCCATGCCAAGCTGTCACTCCTGGATGGACTCGTCTAYAGTTGGGACTCGATGATCTTAAAGGTCTTTTCCAACYTTAAYGGTCCCGTTGTCCACAAAAATCAGATTTATTACCCGGTGTGCAACAAGCCAATATTCCAGGATTCCAAAACATCATCAGCATTCAGGGCCATGGGAGAGGGACGTGCACATCCTGATGCAATAGGAATTCAGGGACCAAATGAAAAGCCCATTAAAATCCAGAGCCCAAACCTCCTTCTTGCCTGCACRGCGCATGCAGCAAAGTCAGTTCGGTGCTTCCCCTTGTGCTGCTTATTTTGGGTAGAGAGCAGCTCCAAATAGCTTTGATGGGGCTTCTGTGCTCTCCTGTGTGTGTAATCCCCTCTCTTAAAACAGCCCTGATTATATGCTTAGGGAAGAGGCTGGAAAAGCCCAAGGGACACCCAGATTCTCTACAGAAGACTCTGGGAAGAGCTGGGTTTTCAGAACTGAAAACAAAGTGAAGAAGCGTCGCTGCCTCACTTCTTCCTCACTTTGCAAAAATCCTCACGGCAATAATGATGTGTTCAGGGAGCTGGGGCTGCTGGATGTGTCTGGGAGGAGAGGTGGGAAGGAGGGAAGCTGGTACAGCACCTCTCCAGGGAAGCACTGTCCTGGTGGAGGCTCCTGGCAGCCCCCCAGTGCCACATCTGCACGAGGGAGCTCAGGCCAGATGTGACCTCCCCACCAGTGGTCTCCGGGTCCTGGCTGATCACTCCCCTCCAGTCCTTCCCCATTTCACATTAACTGGGCCAGTGCACAGCAATTTAGCACGGTCCCRCTGGGCCATGGAAGGTCCACGTGGGTCCTGAGCGGCCTCATTTCACGCTCCGGACACAGRGATGTGATGAGCTGCCTCCTCTCTCACCTTGCAGATCCTTCTGGGTCCAAAGGACCACGACCTGAGGGCGTGGGAAAGACCCAGTTGTGCACCAAGATCACTCAGGTGCTTTTCTGTACCAGAGCCTTCGAGCCCCTTTTCYGAGGTGTTTTTTTGGCAGAGTGTGAGGGGTGAGGATGAGCAGAGGGTTTATGGACAGCACGAGAGCTGCTGATGTGACRTGATCGGCTGGAGGGAACCACACCACAGGGCACTGAAACGCCTCCAGGGCTTCCTCAGCCCTTTCTCCACATTTGGCCCTCGATCCCTCTGGTACAGTCACTCCACAGCCTTGACGAGGAGGGGCCCAATTAGCTGGAACAGCTTTCCAGTGGAAAGCACTGGGCTGAGACTCCCAGCTCGTTTCACATATCACTGGCCCTGCAAAGCCATCAGCGGGTAATGGCTTTGTCTGAGCACTCCTGCGGGAGCCAGGAGCCCTGAGCCGGGGGCTGTGTGCTCTGTTATGGTCCCCTGCACGCCCAGCCCACCCCAAACACCTCCCTCTGTGCCAGGGGCATTCCTGCTGGGAAGCAGTGATGGTGCAAGGCAGTTTCTGCCCGGGCTTTGCAGAGATCCCCTCGCACAGAGCACCCAGCGAGGAGCCACTGCACTGATTTTCCAGTGTGSTGAGGAATAAAATCCATTTCAACCGAGCACTCTTTGGGGTGCACTCGATTTGAGCCTGATAATCAGGTGTCCCCCAGCCCTTGGCAGGCAGCAACTCTTCCTCAGGCGAGTTTCTGCTGGGGACAGTGGAAGGTGTGCAGGCACCTCCCCGGGGTCCCTGTGCTCACCAGAGCTGCGGCTGGGAAGGGCAGTTTGGGGCAGGAAGCATGGAAAAAGGGAGCACCTGCAGTCAGACACCTGGCAGCAGCGTGGTTTTGGGATAGTACCCCAAACATTTGGTACCTGGCACCGTGGGGACCCGACCATGCCCCGGGAGCCCTCATCCCTGTGACAGCAGTGTCCCTGCTGCCACTCCTGTGGCAGTGCTGAAGTCCTGCAGGGACTCCCTGGATGCCACCTGGCAGGATCGAGCCCGTGCCTGGGCTGGGGTTTGGCACGGCCTGGCCCCGTGGCACCGCTGTGGTCTGTTCCACCACCAGGGCTCCCAAACGGAGCTCGGCGTTGCATCCCCTCCCTGCTCTGCCCCCTCCTTCCTGTCATTCGGTGACATAATGGAATCAAATTAAAGCCCCATTTACCAGTTTTATTGCCTATTATTTATAATACTCCAGCTCCAAAGTGCTGTTTTATAGAGTGCTTAAGCTGCCATTGCTGGATAGAGTTTGCCATAAATGTCTCCGCATGCACAGAACATAATGTCCTTGTGTCGTGCAGGAAAAGGGAAGAGATTATTCTCAATTATTTCATATAGTCTGTTTTATTGTCTTATTGTAATAAACTGTCATACCCTACAACACTTTAAAATCAATAGTTTGCATTAAAAGTAATGAAAAGTAGTTATTAATCCCGCTTAGTGCTTCCGCTCTTCCGCTCACCGCGAGGCCCTGGAACGGGGAGCGGGTGATAATTATTCATTCCCGATCAATAGGAACATTTCCCAGCGCTCCTCTGTGTATCCCTGCTCTCGCAGCCGTGCAAGATGATGACAGTGGAGGGCAGGGCTGGAGGCTGGGGATTGGCCGTGCCTCGGTTTCCCCCCATCCCCCGTGGCTGCGAGGCAGAAGGGTTTTGTTTGAGGAACGAGCCCGGGTTTCCATCAGACCAGGGGGATTATTTAGTTTTGTTTGGTCTCGCTGAGAGCTGCCAGATTAATGGCACACGAGGGATTTTTTCAAACACAAATCAGATCTCTTGGCTCGTGACGGSTTTTCGCTCATCCCTGGGCTAACTCGGTTAACGTCAGGCTCTTCCCATTGACCAGGCCGTGCATCCCACACATTTGACCAGCAGTGACTGAGCCATYGCCAGGCATTTCTGGGACACCCAGCAGTGCCATCTCACAGGCCSCAGTCCAGTGGCGCTGGGTGGGTGGTGGTGTCCATTTATTTACTGCAYATTTTACAAAGTCTGGATGTGCTGGGACGTGGAAGGAGCCCATGCCAATACCTGATAATCCCCAAAATCTTGGATTAATGCGTAGCTCTGAGGCTTAGAATTCATTTTCTGCTGGAACAATCCACCAAGCTGCATCCTCCATCCATGGTGCAGGCTGGGCCTCCATGCTCCCTTCTCCCATTGCTCTGGGATATGCAGCAGCCAGGGAAGGCAGAGCTGGGCAGAAGCACATGATTTCGCTGGTACTCATGGGCAAAACATGATGAATGTAGAAAAAAGTTGAGCTGGATTCCAGGTTTCTTTGGGATCCTGCAGTGAGGTGTGCAAATCTCATACTAGCTGGGCCAGGTGAACCAAATCTCATACTAGCTGGGCCAGGTGAACCAAATTTGACCTTATTCACATCACTCCTCTTTGCTTTATGACTCTCCATGCTATGTGGGACATGGGAGTTGCTCCATGGATGTGGTTGGTGTTGCCAAAAGGTGACACGGAAGCCACAGTGTAAACTGGAAAAGAAAGTGGCCCTTTCCCCAGGACACTTGTAATCACAGCTCACTGCAGACATGGCAGAATGCACCAAAATACAAATGATTTACATTTTTTAAAACCCGAATCCTGTAAAACCGAGGTGCTGGGTTATGATCACCTTTCCCCTGGGCATTGTCYTGCTCCAGGCTGGGGCTGTGCTGGTACCCACGGCACAGCTGGGAACAGCTGCTGAATTTCAGCTGGGGAAGGATGGAGAGAGCAAACAAAGGATGAAGAAGCACCTTGAGCATCAGGACCGTTCCTTTATATTCAGTATTTTTTTAGTCATATTTCAAAATAATCATATTTTTAATATATTTTTTTTCAGTGGGAAGACCCAGCTGGTTGCTTGGATTGCCTCTGTCTCAGATCTGATGCAGTTGTAATGAAAAGAGTGCAGGAGCACATTAATTGTCATGATAAACATCAGACTCACCCCTCCACCTGCACACACTCAGCTCCATGGCAGGATTGTTATATCAATATCAGAGCAGCATTTCTTCACTGCTGCCGCCTGTGATAGCTGAGAAAGAGAACAAAACACCAGCAAAGCCCAGGAGGAGTTATCAGCGCCTGATCAGATCTCAAGAGATTTTATTTTTATTTTTAATAAAGTCCATCTTCCCTCTTGTTTGTCAGAAGCACTTGGCTTTAAATGTTGTATGAGCAGAAGCAGGAATTACGTGTCTGCCTTCACTCAGGGAAGAAGACACAAGCAGGCACTTCCACTCCTTCCACACGAAGATCTCCAAGCAGTCAAAAACATCCTTACCCCAGCCAAAAGGCTCCATTTTTGCAGGTCCCAAACCTGCAAGCCTGGAGAGCCACGGGGAGCAGGAGCAGGAGTTGGAGCAGGCTCCTGGAGCTCAGCAGAGCTGACTTTGACCCAGCGAGCACAAGGGAGAGGCTGAGGGAGGAATAACATTAAACCACGAAGGAATGACTTCCCAGGAAGGTAAAACACCCTCAGTACAGAGAGAGGTGTCTAATTTAGGGGTCTTTCTCGTTTGATGATGCTGTTCTAAGCGTTCCTAATTTCTGTCTGTCTCTGGCAGAGCCAGGAATAAACCTCCCAAACCAGTAACCCTTTTTTACTCTGCAGGCACCCCTGGAAGGGCACTGGGGAACAGCCAGACACAACGAGGAACTCTCCAAATGCTGTTTTCACCTTGTTCTTTAGTGGCTGACCCAGTCATTTCTCACCTCTCATTGCTTTTCTCACACTCTTCTGCACTGGACCCTCATTTTCCGAGTGTCTGTGGCTGACAGCACATCTGTGCCTCCCAGKACCCTTTCCTTATCCCTAGGTAAGGCACCCTGACACCACACCAGCATCATTTATGGAGGGCAGGGGGGCTCTGGTGCCCAGGGACAGGATCTGGGAGGCGATGGGGACAGAGTCCATCCTCCCATGCTGGAGCCTGCATGGTGTGCTACGACCCAAGTGCGTTTGGAGGGAGAGGAGGGAGGGATGGCAGTCCCTGTCCTGGCAGCTCCATKAGGTGAGGGGGAAGGATGGGTCTCTTTTCCTACCTCGACGATAGGGCTTTAATCTGGCTTTGACATTATCTGAAATTAAAATCAAACCTGACACACGGACAGTGGCAGAAATGAATTACACCTCTCCTGCTGGGAGATAATCCCCTTCTAATTCCCCCACTTTATTCAGATGGGAGATGGTTTAAGGAAGGAGCAGGTGAGAAATAGTTTCCCTCTCCCCCTCTGCAGGCACCAGCTCGTCCAAAGCCTCTCCCTGGCATAGCCTTCCCAGGACACATCTGTCAGCTGCCAAAGCCACCCCACATCAGATCCCCCAGCGAACTTCTGCCCCCGTGAGCAGCATCCTCATCTCTCAAAACAGAGGGACCAAAGAAGAGCATCTGAGAGGGCAGCGTTGGTGCAAYAGGGAACAAGGACACCAAAACCCGAATGCTGCCACAAAGAATTGCAGAACGAGGACACAAATGTTAGCACACAACAGCTCTCTGTTCTCTTACCTGCCTSTCCCCACCCCTCAGCTGTGCATCTCTCTGCCACAGCAGTATCTCATAATTTTTCGTTTTCTGAATTACTGTGGCTGTGCTGGAGGGGTGTTTCTCTCTCACTCTCAGCCCTCCCTTCCTCATGATTTCTGAACCGGAATGCCAGTTTCAACCAATTTAAGAGCAGCTAATGCAAAGCTATCACATTCCTACAGGTTGCATAAGAAATAGGTGGCCAAGTGGAGGAAAGAGATAGGAGCTTCATTAGGCATCGGAGAGGCCACAATCGGCGGCACCACAGGAAACCCGGGATCTCCTGGCTGTGCAGTGACACTCCCCACGCCCCTTCTCACCACACCCCTCGGGTGGGGATGCTGTCACCCTTTGGCCCATCGCCGTGGCTCCTGAAGGACGCTGAGGCGTGGGAGTGAGCAGAGATGAGTCGGATGAGCTGTTTGCTCAATTAAACGCATCTCAGAGCAGCCTCGAGTGAAAGCAGGGGCAAGTCAGAGCTTTCAGTGGCTGCACAGCACCTCTCCCTTCCTCTGGCAGCCTGTGCTGAGCAAACACCCCTTGAGCCCCTCGAGAAGGTCTGAGTRAGGACAGTGGGATGTCCTTGCTGTCCCCACAGCCGAACAGCAGCTCGCGGTGAGCACATTGACTCAGTTTGGCTCAATGGGGTGAAGAGTAATTTTTCATGTGGTTCTTTGTCTGTCTGATGAAGGCTTCTGCACAGGAAGAGATCACTTACAGAGCCCTCCTTCCCGGCTGGATCCCCTCCTCCATCCACACTTTCCTCTTCCCCAGATCTAACGCAATCCCTGCCCGTGAGTGAGCGTGGGTAACACCAGCGAGGAATCTGCAGCACAATTCAATTTCAGAGCCATTCCAGCCAATAATAGCTCTAAACAAAATGTAATATGTAATTCACATCGTAATATCACCTTAATTACATTTTTTTGGAACAGTTCTTTTCTCTCTTGGTCTCTCCACCCTCCAGCCCCAATAAGCATATCTAAAACTAGAGGAAGAAAGCCATCCATCTCTTAAAGCATCACAAGGGAGGGGCGGGAAATTGCAGGAAGAAGAGATTAAAATTGCAGGGAATTTTGCTCTCTTTTGTGGAGCAGTGTTCTCATCGTCACCTTCGTGTGCTGGGTAATTGATTTTCCATGGAACTCTTAGAGGCTTTTTTTTTTCCCCCCCGATTTAATTTTTGGATTTTAAATTAATTTCACACCAATCAGCTGGACCTGCACGTTGAAGTCTCCTGTGTCATCCTCACAATAAGCATGGAAAAGAGACAGCAGRGCTGGTTCTTAATCCAGCTGTCCTACAGCTATGCCTGAATCCCAGTGTATCCTGTGTAAACGCTGGGGATTATTGATTCTCAGGGATCTGGTCCTGGACAAGGTTGGGCCATACTACCCTACACAGCTCTTTGATGGGATCTTCTCATGGAAACAGAGATCCTAAGGCCAAAGGGATAACCTGGTTTGACCTCCGGTATAAGAGGCCATGGGATTTTTCTGGAGTGTAAACTTTGGAAAAAAAAAATAAACCTTTCTTGATGGATGAGGACAGAAAAATCAAGGACTGTGAAGGAGTGTGAAGTCTTCTACTCCTGCGCCAGGGGAAGGAGTCACACTTTGCAGCAGATCTTTCATGTAGCTTTGTCATGACAACTCCCTCAGCAGTTCCTGAGCGGAGACCATGGGCTCGGGGGTGAAATCCAGAGCAAAACTGCAGCTCTGGATGGAGCACCGATGGATTGCACTGGGAATCTCCAGCACCCGAGCTGAAAGATGCTCCCTCAGCCAAACCTGCCTCGGGCTCAGCAGCAGCTCCGTGTGACCGCGGCGGCACAGCGAGCGGGCACGGATTACACGGGCTCCTTCTGTTGGAGCAGCTGATCCACCCGTGGAGGCAGGAAAAGTGCTCAGCACACCTGTTGAGGGAGTGCTGGGAGGAGCAGGATCCGACAGCAGCTGCTGCACGCGGGCTATTTTCATAACACGGCCACAAGTCATCATCCGGAGTGAGATTCCCAGCAAGAGGCTAACTGGGAGCCCACAGCTAACAGAGCTCACAGCTGCCACTTGCCAAGGCAGGGCTGAGCCAAGAGCAAGAAGCCATTAGAAGGTAATAGTGTGAAAACACTAATGGCCTGCAGCCAGATTTGAATTAACAGTCCAGGAKAAGAGGAGCCCATCAACACTTCTTCGTTTTCCCCTTGGTTTCTTATAGGGCTGCAGCGCTGTCAGAAATGTGGGASGAAAAGGTGGCTTATCCTGTCAAGGATGCTGCCCCAGCACTGCAGTGCATTAAACTGTGCTCAGAAGATCCTCTGCTCTGGTCTTCCAGGCTGGGAGGGTAATGAAGAAAGGCACTGAATGGTGGACCTGGAAATTAAATACCATTAGGGCTTCCCATATGGATTTACGGGTGACTTTAGAGTGTGTCCCTTTTCCTTCCCGGCCCCTACGCACCTTTCAGYCAACCTTTACCCTCTTTTCCCAGACCCAGTGCTTCTCCTCCTGCTTTCCTCAGGGGCAGGCAGCGTGGGAGACCCCCAGGCTGAGGACCCCGACGCTCTGGCTGTAGAAGCAAAGCACAGGCGGCCCCCCCTGCTTTCCCAGTCCCCCACACCACCATCCTGTCCCTGCTGTCCCCTCGCAGCCCGAGCCACGTGCGTCCCACAGCTGCTCTCAGCATCCCTGCTGCACCCTCTCACAGGTGCCAGAGAAATGCCAGGTGCTTCCTAGCTCAGCCCCCTCTGGATGTGACTCTCCAAGGCCACATCCTGGCCAGATTCCCTCCCACAGATGGTTTCTCCCCCTCCTCTCCCCCCGCTCCCCACAATGAACGGGAGGTGTCTCTGCGGTTCCGCGCTCTGGTGTGACCGGCGGCGCTGGGGTGAAACCGCTCAGCACAGATGGTGAATTATCCTGCCCAGCTGCTCCTGTGTGACAGAGACCTTCCCTGGCTGCCTTCCTCCTCAGCCCTGGGCTCCTCTTCCCCCACACTGCCAGCGGCCTGGATGAAACTGGATTCCAGTCCTGCTGGATCCCGGTAACTCCCGGTGATGCTGACGGGGGCTGCGTTCCAACTGAAGGGACAGGTCCTACCACAGAGCTCTCTTTTGGCAGGAGGAGAGGGAGTTTCCATCCTCTAGCCTGTGTTTCCATCTCTTAGTTTTCATCTCTTTTCAGAAGTTCTTCAACTTCTTTCTTGGATGCACGGAGTTCATAGAGGTTGTCAGGGTGGACTACAGTCTTGTAAATACATGTGTGACATCTTATAGCTCTTCTTTGAAAAATCCTTTTTTTTTCCCCATCAAAACAAGTCAGTAAAACACAGAAAACATCTTCCAGAGATGCCCTCAGGGCCCCCTTATTCTGCCTGCTCTGAACATTTCATCTCCTGCTGATGCCTTGTCTGCCTTTCTCTGTTCTCCACCTCCACTCAGGAGTTCCTCAGCCATGGTCCCAGCAGAACAGCACTTTCTGAGAAGATATAAGATGGCCTCAAGTGGTTTTACTTGTAGTTCAAACAGTCTTCCTCTTTCCAGCCCAGCAATGATCCTGTCATCATTCTGCTTGGACAAGGTGACAAGGTCTCAGGATGAAGGACTGGCGAGAGGACAGATTCTGTGCCTCATGAAAGGCTCAGAGAATTGGGATTGTTCAGCCTGGAGAAAAGAAGTTTTGGAGTGACCTCCTTGTGGCCCTCTAGGACCTGAAGGGAACCTACAAGAAACATGGAGAGAGACTATTTACAAGGGTCTGGAGTGACAGGACAAGGGGGAATGGCTTCAAATTATCAGAGAGTAGGGTTAGATTGGATATTAGAAAAAAAATTCTTCCCTGTGAGGGTGGTGAGGCCCTGGCACAGGTTGCCCAGAGAAGCTGTGGCTGCCCCATCCCTGGAAGTGTCCAAGGGCAGCTTGGATGTAGCTCTGAGCAACCTGGGATAGTGGAATGTGTCCCTGCCCGTGTCAGTGACATCAGAAAGAGATTATACTTAAGATCCATTCCAATCCAAACTATTCTAGGAGTCTATCATTCCATGAAGGAATCCATCTGCTCCTCTGCTCCAGCTAGGCAAGAAAGCCCAGCAGTTCCCAGAATCACAGAATATTCTGAGTTGGAAGGGACCCACAAGGATCATTGAGTCCCAACCTGAAGTGAATGGCCCATATAGGGATTGAACCCACRGCCTGGGTGTTATGAGTTCAACTTCCCCAGGAAGGAAAACTCCCAGTGAAGGTGCAGAGGGGTAAACTCAGGCAGACCAAAAKTGAGGTCTGTTCTCCCCTGCAGAGGAGGTGAGAGGCTGCCATGGAGAAGCACCCCAAAACTGGCCTGCCTGTAGCCATCAAACGCCCTCAGGCTCTGCTTTCTGCTCACTGCTTCCCAGGGCTAATCCAAAGAATGTGCCATCCACATTCAGCTCTCATTTTCCTTTCCTTTCCCAGTACTGGATGCATTCCAGAGCTCAGGCCCGCGCTGGCTCCTCGTGAACCCCCACGTAACCTCTGCAGCATAGAGTGCTGATGGCTCCCTGGTGTGTGCTTGTGCCAAGCATGAGCCAGGCTGCCCTTTGCTCGCATTTGCAGCCTCCCAGATGGGGACAACGATGCCCTTGAAAGTCGAGGCTTCAAATAACTTGGCGAGGCACAACGTGTGTGCCGTTCCTCCAGGGAGACTCTGCCTCCCATCCTCGTAYGGTGGGGGTCAAAGTTCCAGTCCACATTTGCTCAGATAAAAGCAAATCTCGGGAAAACAATCAAGAAATGCCATTCRTTATTGAGGGGGAACTGGGGAGTAGGTGGAAATTACTGGCAAAACGCCTTGAAAGCCCTCCCGTTTTGTGAACATTTCTCTCTGGTTTCTTGCGGATTTGAAAGGTCGCTGGGAGCTAATGAACCTCAGATAGCAAAGCTGTCTCTTGTTTGTTTGTCATTTTGAGTTTTTCTGGTTGATTAAGATCCATGCTGGCAGTAAYGTATAAAATAGCAAATTTCTGTTGAGTACAGCGAGGTCACGTCTCCTACCCTCGAAAACTGCTGAACTCACCAGGAAAAGCAGAGTCCCAACATTGGGAGTTGCCCACATTTATTTTTGTTATTCCTAGTTCCACAGGCTTTCAACAGCAGCCCCCAATGCAGTGGTGTGTGCCAGATAATCTGCACCCCAAGACAGGCTCATTCTAGGGCTGCCATGAAYCCCAGACTGGTTGGGGTTGGAAGGGACCCTAAAGATCAGCTCGTTCCAACCCCTCCACCATGGGCACGGACACCTTCTGCTATCCCAGGTTGCTCAGAGCTCCACCTGGCCTTGAACACTTCCAGGAATGGATTATCCACAACTTCTCTGGGTAACCTGTACCATATGTTTGAGAATGGTAAGAGGTGTCTTCTTTCTCCACCTGAGAACTTGATCTGGGGTGAATTTGAGGACTTACTTCTGTCTGGTCACTCACTTGGAGTAGCAGCAGCAGAAGTCCAAATGCACAGGTGACCTCCACAGCACAGGTCAGCGAGTCCTGCACATSTGGACACGTCAGCCCTTTCACATCTGTGCTGCCCAGCTGCCTGGTGCAAARCAATGTGGTCATTGCATCCACATATCCACAGATCAGATGGACGTGACAACCTGAAAAAGATGGAAAAACATCTAAAAATGCCCGTGGTTATGAAGCAACTGGGTCTGCAAAACAGTCCTGCCTGGAAAGCCAGCTGTGTACAGGACATCCTGGGCTGCACATTCTCTGGGGATGACCTCAAAATGTGCCCCAGAAGTTCTGAGTTACAGGTTCTGCTAACTCCCCGGAGCACGGGAGGCTGGATGACTCTGGATTTGTCAGATTCATTCTACTTTGCATTCACGCTGGCAAATGTTAGTCAAAAGTATGTTAATACCCCCAGTCACCACCATGACTGATGACTCACGTTAGTCCCAGCCCACTGGAGAGCCCTTGAAGGCTGATTCTCCTGCTTTTATCAGTAGAGTCATGTCTCTCCTCTTACAGCTGCAGCTCCGGACCCAAGTGACTGTGGTAGAAGCGAAAAAAAAGAAAAAGAAATTCAAATTCCATTTACCTGCTCCCGCTCCCAACCTCCTCAGAGCTAAAGCACAAACACAACCCTCTGCTCCCTCCTTTCCCCTCCCTGTTTGGGAGATCTTGGGGCTCTCAGTACGGCGCTGAGCAGCACCCGATGTTTCTGCTGGAACCCTGGAGRAGCTGAAGGTGCCTCAGCATTTGCTGAACATCAGACCCCTCCCAAGAGCTGTTGACTGAAGTGGGAACTTGCTGTTTCCACTCATACCACAAGTGAAATAGCACTGGGGAAGGAAATCTGTCTTGATGGAAGCTTTTCTGTCTTTTTTTACACCAAATGCACCCGTTTTGCAGGCACTCCAGGGGACCCTTCAGAYAGAGCCGTGGGCGTGCAATGCTTTGTCTGTGTCAGAGCCAGCGCCCACTGCAGAGCCAAGAGAAGCCTAAAGAAAGGGAAAAGTGACTTTACAGACCCAGCTCAGAATGTTTTAAGGGTTCAGGGCTCTGTTTCCACCAAACAGCTGAGCTCCAGAGCTTGATCTGGCCCACATTTCAGAACCATTCAGTCCCCTTGCTCGTTTCCCTGTGCACCTGCAGAGTTGATGTGCCCACAGATTGTCATCCACCCGGATTTACAGAGCTCTCCACCTAAAAACAGGGGAGGCTTGGCCAGAGCACAGCCAAAATCTGGGCCAGCACACCGTGGCCAGCTTGGATATACCTACACAAAACTGGGAAGTTTAATGGATGGGGATGGGTGTCTTGAAGAGCAATGGGTGTCTGAGTTTCCTGTGAACCCCAGCATCTCCTCAACACATCATGGGAAGCCACCACCGTCGTGGGACTCCTTTTATCCTCCCAGAGAGCACCCACCAGTGTGAGAGTGTTTGCTCTCCAGTCCAGGCACGGCAGAGGCTGGTGAGGAGCCAAACATTGCTCATACAAAATTGGGAGCTTCTTCCAAACTCTTTGACTCTTGTCTTGAGCTTCCAAAGCAGTGAGCGCTGTGGGCGAGCAAATCCTTCTCCACCTACTCCCTCCACGATGGCCTCAGCATTCCTGCCTTTCCCTGCCGTGGGCAGACCTCTGTTGAGTGGTGTCAGCTCCCCAACCCTGACCCTTCCATGGAGACGTATCCCTGCTCTGCCAGGGAATGGGGAGCAGACGTTTGCTCACGCGTGGCAGCACCACAGGGCGGAGCAGGCTGGCGAGGGAAGGTGGGTTCCACGCTCCTGCGGAGCTGCAGGACGGATCTGGGTGGACAGAATGCAATTATCCAACTCATAATTTACCCGAGACATAAATCTGTTGAAAAATAGTAACAGCATCTAGCACATATTAAGCATTATACATGTTCAAAGCGCAAATGGTGATGTTTGCGCCAAAAATATTTGAACTTGAACTTAATTAATAGCAAGCAGGGAAATTGCATGGTTGAGAGGTGTTTTTTGAGCTTTAATTCACAGGAGCAAGCAGCTTTTTTTTTTCTTCCAGGAAGACTTTGCTCAGATTTCTCCCTGTCTTTTGCAGATCCCAGCTTTCCTCCCAAGCTGAGTCAAGAAATAATAACAAAAACAAACCTCATCCTGTAAAAAAGACTGCTGAGTCTTAGAAAAAAAGAAGGAAAATGAGAGGAAGATGTGATTCTGTAAGCGAACCATTTTTTAAAACTGATATACACAAGTTAGACACGCACATAGCCAGACGTACATTTTTAACACACATGTAAATGTATGTAYATATATAAAAAACTCCACATACTCACACTTTGGATATGAACCTTTGGTCCGGCCCAGCTCYATCCAGCTCAGATAATGGTACCTAGGTCATGGTGATTTTTCCTGTTTCCCAAGATGTGGGATCCAAAAAGGAATAGATTTCATCACCCCATAACTTAAAAAAAAACATGGAGAAGGTTATAACATATAAGGGTTGGTAAGCTGCTCCTTCTGCCTCCTGCTGCCACCTCTACTTCCAGAAAAGCATTGGAGTCATTTGAGAAGCCCATATGGGATCAACCCTTATTCCTGTGGGGAGTGGAAGAGCCCCAAACCCCCATCAGTGGGTCAGAATTCCTTGAATTTTAACATCCCCATGCACTGCTCCTCTACCAATCCACACCCTTCCTATGCAGAATGCGGGAAAGAGAATTTGCCTGCCAAAAGACCCGCTTCACATCCAAAGGCACGCGATGAGCCTGGATTTCTGAGCCTGAGTGGGATGGGGATGAACAGGCATCGCTCGCCGGAGCAGCTGGGGGAGGCTGGGATGGTTTTTCAGGAGAACAGTAGGTATTGTGTTGGAAAAAAAGGAAAAAAAAGGCATGTCTCTGGACAACTCTTGGAGCCAGAATTCATTTCTCTCCCTCTGATCTCCTAAAGCATCAACAATGGCCAACGTTTGGAGCACTAGTGGCACATTGGCAAACTCACCAGAGCTCCGGGGCCTCTCTCTCATTTGCGTATTTACATAAATTTCCATATGGCATGGAAAACCAATAAATAGAGGCAGGAATGGAGTTTTGTAATTTTCCATGGATTTGAGGTTTTTTCCCTCCTGCGAGCGGTTGAGCACTCACTGCCCAATTCAGCACGAGGGCCTGAGGTTTAAATTAAGGATGTGCCGAGGTGTGTGGGGCTGCAGGGCTGAGCCTCCTGCGGCAGCTCAGGACGACAGCAAGAGCGCAGGCATTTTTTAACAGCTGGATACATCTTCTTAGAGATGCTACAGGGATAGGAACCTTGGAAACAGGCTGGGATGGAGGGAGAAACTGCTGGAGGAGCAGGCAGGGCCATGGTGCAGAGGCAGGGAGTGTCTGGTTGAAATGCAGCTCGTGCCTGGTGCTGGACGTGCTCAGCAAGGAGCTGCAGCCTTGCCTTGGTGTGGCGGGGACTGCACCCACCTCACACCCCCAGGCACCACAGACAGCCAGTGCCACACCAGGCTGCTTCCCTGGGCTTGTCCTCTTCCCTCAGTCTGTTTTTATTCACAGGGAAGCTCAAAGGAAAGCCTGCAGCATCCCAAACCCACCTTCTGGATTGGGAAACAGTTTGGCCCTCACCTCCCCCAGCCAGGATGCAGGAGAAGGAAAGGCAGCGTGAGGCCTTCTGGATGTGGGGAGGGAAGAGAGATGTGTTAAGTGTCCTGAAACTTTTTTTTTTTAAAAATTATAATCCAGGGAAACAAACAAAATTTCCACCCTGCCAAGGCACCATCAAAACAACAACAACTTTAGCTTAAATACTTTTTCTAGGCACAATTAAACAGAGCAGGCTGCTTGAACCTTCCCTGCAGCAGGGTCCCAGTGGGGTTAAGGCTTTCTGAACTCTCTCTGCCCAACTTTCTCGCCCTCTCCTGCTCAGAGCTGGAGGGCAGACTGACTCATTTGGTTAAAAATAAAAACACTGCTATCTAAACTTTAATGGCTTTGTTTCTCATTGCTGCAGGCAGTGGTTCATATGCATTCCAAGCAGCACTTTGACTGCAAATGTACCGTTTTGGAAGCTATTCCACCTGAAAAACAATATCTTCCATCTCTCTGCCTTGCACTGTTGGGGGCTGGGAGCACACCCACCCTGGCTCCAGGTTCAGGGAGGTGCTGGTGTGGAAAAGGGAAAAGCTGGCTCTGCTGCAAGGATGGTGCTGGAGAAGCCGAGGGCTGGGGTGGAGAGCAGCAGCTGTGCTGGGAGCGCCAAGGAGGAGGGCTTCAACCTCTGCYGGGAGAGAAAGGATTGGAAATGTTGGGGCTGGGGGCCATGCCAAGCCCTGCCACATCCAGGACACATGAGGGGCCAGCCCAGCTCTGTCACTCTGGCCCCTGCAGACCTCCCACCCACGGATTTCACTGCCCAGAGGCTCCCCTAAGCACCCAGAGCAAACTTTGAGTGTTGCATGCACTGATGGGCATGTCCAGTGGAAACTGCCTCACACAGGGGTCGATGGCAGGGAAGAGGGGACAGATGGAGCTGGAGGTGGCTCTGCTGCCCAGCACACGCAGGCTGGGCCAGCACCRCCTGCACGCTCTGGGGGCCTCTGCTGAAGCCTCTTCCATGACACAGAATCATAGAATCTGGACTGGTTTGGGTTGGAAGGGACCTTTAAAGGCCATCGAGTCMAATTCCCTTCAACAGCTTCAACTAGACCAGGTTGGTCAGAGCCACATCCAGCCTGGCTTTGAATCTCCACCGCTACTTCTCTGGCCAGGAGAGCTGTGCCAGGCCACGTGTGCCACCCCCTGCCCAGATGCACACCTATTCCCCTTGGCTGCACAAATCCCACACACACCACAGCTTTCCGTGTGTTTGTGGAAGGGAATGGCCACGGTGAGGTCTGGGACGGGTGGTTTGTCCAGCCACCATCACTCCAGCCSTGTGCTTTGAAAAGCAGCATGGCTTGGCTGGTGGCCCCAGTTCTAATGTCGAGTTGCTCCATTTGTTCAGGTCTTTTTGTCTAACCTTTGAGCGACAGCTCCCTGCATTGCTCCCGCTCCCATGGAAATCGGGGACGAGCCTCTCACCTGTTTTTACACCAAAGGGACAAAGGAATCCGAGTTGGGGGTCACGATGGGATGGCCAAGCAACCTGTCCTCCAAGGGGGTGAGGCATTCATCTCACTCCTATAATGACTTTGTGGGGTTACCCTGGCAACTGACGCTYGGAGACGCTGCAATCAAATTTGGGGCCGATGTGATTAGACATGACAGGCACGGGGAAACAAAGGGAGGCAAAGTTGCTGTGGCAGCTGGGATGCGGCGCTCGGTGCGTGACGCCGCGGTCGGATCGGGGCCGCGAGACATTATTCCGAGCAATTACACTAAATATCCTTTTCTGTTTGCCAGCTAATTACAGGATATCACTCAGAGCCCGCCGCCCAGCCTGTCCCTGCTCTCCCCACCTCGGGAGGCCTGGGAATGGCGCTCTCATTAACCCGGCCGTGTTTGATCTGCTCTTACATTTTCAACTGGCACCTGCCCAGCACAAACTGCCGTTTGCTTTTTCCCCCTCTTTGCCTATTCCCTTCGCCACTTCACAGTCCCCTCTCATCCAGGGACGTGCTGCTCTCCCTTGGCAGTTGCCCATCCCTGCCTTTGCATGCCTCCAAGGGAGAAGTGCTGATGAGCATCATAAAGGGCAGTGCTTTGCTTTGAGCTGCATGTGCCTGGCTGCCAGTGTTCAACCAGCCTTGAACTTCGGGTGGGACAGCCCTGGGGGGTCTGGGCACCACCTGAGGACTAAGAACTCCATAAAATAAAGCTGAAATGTCATTCAGGCCTGTGCTGCTTGAGCACAGCTGCCCAGATGTTCTGCCAGCTTCACACCCCCACATGATTTGGTGTCAGATGCATTGCTAAGCCATAAGAAGCTTCACTACGTGGCTGGGGGGACACCCTGCCACCCCCCAGGACACCCTGTTTGCTCTCACCCTCCTTGTTTGTGGGCAGTGGCAGGGCYAGGGGTGCAAGGTGTCCATGAGCTCTGTCAGACACTTCGGGCTTGGTTTATTTACCTGTCATGGGGATGCACTCAGGGCTCTGCTCCTATGCTCCTGGCAATAATTGCCCTGGAAAGGACAAAGAATCAAGTGGAATTATAGGGAACAGGGMCTTGCACTGTAAATATTACTGGTGATTCATAATCCCTTTTTCTCAGAATTTCAGGTTTCTTAACYATTATCCCTCTCGCAGGAAGCCCCAACTGTTCTTTTGACAGTTTTATGTGACCCAGCAGGCACTTTTCACTCATTTCCACTGAAAAAACAAGAGGCTCAATTCCCTGTCGCTGGGTACCTGGCGGTGTCATTAGCCCAGTGCCAAGGATGAGGAGGGGGAACGGGAGGAGAGAAGAATCACTGCTGCTCTGATGTGACACCTCTAAACAGCCATCCGTGCTGTCCTCGGCCATCACACATCTCTGACAGACACCAAGTGTCACCTCAAGGGTGCAGAAACCAAATGTTTTCAGAGGAGCACTGAGAAGGACACAAAGCTGATGCCATTTCTCTCCCAGGCCCTCYGGCCTTGTCTGTGCTGCCAGAAGAGACAGGGTGGCATGAAATATGCACAACCTGACGTGTTCTAAGATCCCTGTGGTGACAGGGTACCTTGGTGGATGGCCAGGAATGAACCCTCGTGTTGTGTCCTGTTAGCAGATGTGTCCAGGAGAGAGCAGGCAGTTCCCAAATTAGGGTTGGAACATGTGAGCCAGCCACTGTGTAAATATGATAAACTGCATTTCCCATCTCTCTGGCCCCCAGTGAGCTTCCCTCTGGTTTTGGCATCACAAAAGGATCCCTCCCCTTTCTCCCCAATAACTTTCACCCCACCAGTGGGAGCTGAGGCCAAGGGGAGGGGAAGGAGGTTCTGTTTCACCTCATTTCTTATATTTTCGATCTCTCTAAGCTAAAGAAAGCGGAAGAAAAGGCTCCACCTCCCATCACCCTGTGAGGGCACTGCGACCCTGTGCCGGCCGGGAGAATGGACAGACCTCACCAGAACCTGCCACATTCCCCAAAACCTCCTTTCCTTCCATCTTAATCCAGGTGATAAAATCAACAGGGTGTGAGAGGACACAGTGAGAGTGGGGGCCAAGGCTTGGGCCTCAGCTCCCACCTCGGGGTCACCTCTCTGGTCCCACAGCAACATCTTCCTTGTTGTCCCCAAGGGGTGGCCAGCCCAGGTCTCTTGGGCTGATGGACAAGGACCTGCCAGGAGGTTGTAGCCAGGTGGGGGTYGGTCTCTTCTCCCAAGTAAGAAGAAATAGAAGATGAAATGGCCTCAAGTTGCACCAGGGAAGGTTTAGATTGGATTTTGGATTGGATTTAGTGGTGGAGCCACCATCCCTTGGAGGGATTTAAAAGCYGYGTAGATGTGGCACTTGGGGACACGGATAATGGTGGCCTTGGCAGTGCTGGGTTAATGGTTGGRCTCAATGATCTCAGAGGGCTTTTCCAATCGAGACAATTCCACGATTCCACGTCATGGCTGCCACTTCCTCGCAGCACATCAGCGGGGAACCACAGCGCCTCCTCTTTCTTCCTCTCCTGCAACCTCCTGCTCCCCAGCCCTCTCCTGGGAGTCCCCATCCTGCACCCAAACCAAGCTGGGACGCAGTGAGCYCTGTTGGGTGCCTGTGAGCACCGAGGGCCCCCGAAATCCGGGCAGCTCAAACCACCGTGGGATGTGAGAGAGGGAGAGCAGCTGAGAAGGCTCAAACACAAACGGGGGAGCTGCTCCTGCCAGATGGGGCACGGGGAGCAGAACTTCATTTGAATTGCTCGCAGGCTTAGCAGCCAGGCAGAAAGAAATCATCACAAATCCATCTAATGCAGACTAATGCCGGTCATTAGGAAGCAGGCTGGGAGAGAGCTGCCTGATCGGGGAAAAGGCATTAGGAAGAAAGTTTCGGAGCAGATTTCCCAGCCAAAATAGATCATCTCTGAACAATTTGCTCTTCATTTGCTCTTGTTCTCCAACCTGGGGAAGGGAGGGTTGGTTTTGGGCTTTTTTTTCCCCCACAAAGAAAAGTACCCCAGGATGGTTTTGTCTGCTGTGGACTGAGCCAGGTTTTCAGCAGTCATAGAATCATGGAATGGTTTGGGTTGGAAAGGACCTTAAAGATCATCTAGGTCCATTCTCACTGCCATGGGCAGGGCCACCTTCCATCCAAACCGGCCTGTTGGGCAGAGGACAATGCTGGACAAAGGCCTGGTCACTCACCATCACTTAAAAGCACTTAAAAGCCCTTCCCTCCACACGTGGATCAGGGGTAATATCTGGAATTGGGCTGATGCAGTTCTGAAATGGAAAACAGGACAGTCCTGCCCGTGCCTGGCACTGAGCACAGCCCCCTCCCCACAGGCATGACGGTGCTTTAACAAGAAACAAACGCATTTGCAAAAAATAAGCAAATCAATAATTCCCTCTCAGCTACAGGCACCGGATRAGTTCTCCCAACTCTCCCTTCCAAGGCACGCTTTACCATTAAAAAGTGATCTTGCAGAAACAACCCATCTTTCCCCAAAACAGCCCTTTCAATTATTCAAAGGCTCCTTCCACCCCGGCAAAAGCAGCACCGAGCTCGGCACGCCCCAAAGCCTGCCCTGCGCCCCAGGACGCCCCGGGCGGGTTCTCGGCGGGGAAGGAGTTAATGTGTTCGTCTCCAACAAGCCCRAGTGAAGGCAGGCTGGGCTCAGCTGGAGAGAATCACTTTATCGGGAGAGGTTATGAGCAAAMGAAACTCTTAAAAGACTCCGGAGCAGAGCGCGGAGCTGTGTTGCTCGGCGCCGGGAGCGGTGGGAAAGCCTCTGTGGATCCTCCGGAGGGGCAGATTCCGGCGCTCCCCGTTAAAGCTGGGGGCTGGGGGTGGTGGCAGGTGGGGGCACAGAGGGGTCTGGGCAGCCAGGCACGGCTTTTGATGTCGTTCTGCTCTGGAACCGCCGAAAACCTCCTTGTTCTTCACAAAAGCRTTCCCCAAATCAAAGGCGGGGTTTTATTTTTGTTATTGCTTGATAAAATGCAAAGATTTTTTTTTTTTTCCCAAAGAGTTAATGAAATGCTTGTGTTTCGGGTCAGTCTGAGGGTTTAGTTTCRAATCAACCAAAAAAAGGAGGCATCTGGGATCATGTAAATACCGTTTTATTTCTTAGATTTTTCCTTGCTGGTGTGATATGCATGAGCAACAGTTCTGCTAAGCAGAGGCTTCTTTCTCTAATTTAGRAAAAATTAAAAGTTTAAATATACATTAAAAAACTAAATTTTTGGARTTGAGAAAAAAAGTCACATTGAGCAAGACTTTATCAGGAACTGTAGTGACAGGACATGAGGGAATGGCTTCAAACTGACAGAGAGTAGATTTTGTTTGGATATTAGGAAGAAATTGTTCCCTGTGAGGGTGGTGAGGCCCTGGCACAGGTTGTCCAGAGAAGCTGTGGCTGTCCCATCCCTGGAAGTGTCCAGGGTCAGGTTGGACAGGGCTTGGAGCATGCTGGGATAGTGGAAAGTGTCCCTGCCCATGGCACAGAGTGGAATGAGATGATTTTTCAGGCCCTTTTGAACCCAAACCATTCTRGGATTCGATGATAACATGGTGGTGCCAGCATTTGGAAGCTGTCACTGATCCTCAGCTTCAAACCTCACCCTTTATGTGTAGGATCAGGCTCACAAGCACCAGGGTTTTGCCTGGGGTTTGGTTTAATTCCGTGACTGTAAGTTTGTGGCTGTTCTGTCACTGCTGTTCATTCCCCCTCCTTTTCCCCAACATGCCAAAAAAAAAAAAAAAGAAAAAAAGAAAAAGAAAAGAGCTTAAACATATTTTGCGGTTAAACCACTTTTTTTTCATGTCTGCTGGTTCCCACTGGGCTGAAAAGCAATAAAAAGTCAGGAAGAAGTATGGGCTCCCCTCTCAGCTTTGTCATATGGATGAATAGCACAGTAAAAAGCACTGAATGCTATCGGTTAAAACGAACTCGCTGCTCTTCCAAGTACATTTTGCAGCGCTCTGATGCAAAGGGGTGGGGGATTGGCTGGTGAGAAACCTCTCCCAGAGACGGAGCCTTTGTCAGGCTAGAGGTTTTTGCATTAAAAAGGGAATTCTTTTTATAATCACTTTACCCACAGCAACATGTTCGGTTCTCCCCTCCTCTGCCCTCGCTCCCCTCACTTTTCCGTGGCACTGGAATAAATCTCAGGGAGCTGTGACCTGCAGCGAGGCTATCTGTGACCATCTTGGAGGCTCTGTCAATAAGAGGCCGGGCAAGTAGCACTGGAGTGCAAAGATCTCCTTATTATCTCCCTTTGCAGCCCTTCCTGGGCATTTCTCTCTCTTGTGTTCCTCATCAGGTCCCCGATGATGCTGATAAGGGGGAAAAGAAAAAAAAATAAAATGGGGAGCTGTGATAGCAAAACTGGATGGCAAGACCTTGTATTGTTTCACATCGGCACCAGGAAAATACTCCAGTCTGGATTTTAAGGTGAAATTGCAGATAAAAGGAGACGAGCAATTCCCGGAGTATTTCCCATTAAGATATGCAGATACTTGGAAATGRCTTCTTATTTGGGTTTTGATCTCCTATTGTTGAGCAAGCTGAAAGCCTTCACTTCAGGAGAAAGCAGCTCTGTTGTCTAAGATCCCTTTCCAGCACTGACAGCCAGACTGGAATTTTCAATAAAACGGGTTTTTCGTTTATCTTTTAATTTCTCCCACTCCTTTCCCCTTTTTATTAGAGTAAATCCAACTTCTCAAGCCCCAAACTTTCCTGAAGCACATTTCCAGCCTGATAAGATGGTTTAGCCTGGCCAAGAGTGATATGTGGTTGAAAAAGGAGGGATGCAGCAGGAGCCTCAACCACTGCTGGAGGAAGGGAACTGGAAGGAAAAAGCTGCATTGCAAAACCACAGGCTGAAGGAACACCTGAAAGGTCCAAGTCCTGCCCAAAGCAGGTCTGACTTGGGTCAGGCTGCTCAGGCCTGGCCCAGTTGAGCCATGAAAACTTCCAGAGTTGGAGCTTCATCCAAGCTCTGTTCAGCCACCYTTGTTGTAGAATCCTAGAACRGTTTGGGTTGGAAGGGACCTTAAAGACCATCTTGTTCCAACCCCTTTGCCATGGGCAGAGACCTTAGACCAGGTTGTTCAAAGCCTCATCCAACCTGGCCTTGAACACTTCCCRGTTTGGAACTTCATCCAAGCTCCATTTAACCATCCTTGCAAAAGTTTTCCTTCATATCTAATGGAAATTTCCTTTATTGCTGCTTGTGRCTGATGCCACTCCTCCTGTGCTGCAAATGGAGTGATGACACTGAAATTTGGGCGTGAGGAAGAGTCTGACTTGTGGAACTCGGTCCTGCCACGGAGGGCAAGGGCTCCAGGGTGATGGACAGATAATGGACATCCACAGATAAGCGGATAAAATGTTTACAAGGGATATAATCCCTTCTGTTCCTGGTGATAAGCCAGCTGCTGACTGACAGAGGCAAGGAGGAAAACCTTCCTGGGAAGATTGTTCCAAACCTGGTGAGTTTAAGCCATGGATACTTGCAAAACTGGTTATGGCAATCTCASAGTCATTAGTGGTTATCTCTGGGAGCACCAGAAGATTGGAAAGGGACAAAAAAATGCCAAACTTTTGTAAAGTATTGGGAATGTGCGRAATTATAGACTCACCAGTTTATCTTCAGTTCATGAAAAATCCTGATGGAAAGATRTGAATACATTAATTACAGTTATCCGTGAGGTGCCAAGGACAAGAATCTCGGTGACCATGGATTTGTCACGGACACCCTTCTTTAACCACATCTGTGACAAACTGAAGAAATGGACTGAAAAAATGAGAGGTTGGGATTCAGCTGGGACAGACAGAAAGTGATATGCCCTGGGCTGATGGAGTGTGCAGGTGAGCTCAGGCTGCAGCCGAGCAGAAAAAGATCTGGGGTTTATTTTGCTCCACTAAGTGAACACGAGTCAGCGATATCCARCTGGTACCAAAACGACAAACACCATCCCAGGCTGTGTAAGAAGGCAGATGAGGCAGGAGACATCGTCAATCCCAGGGACTGGAGATGCCACAGCAGAGCTCTGTGGCTGGAGGAGTGACCACATGGGAAGGAAGAGGTGGGAGAATGGGACTGGAATCAAGGGGGAAGCAACAGGAATGATGAGAGTTGGAAGAGATTATCCACGAGGAAAAAAGTAGTCTGGAAAAGAAGGAAAGTGGAAAATTGTTTGGGTAATGCAAGGCTTGCCTGTAGAGCCAGTTTTGGAAGAAGTTCGCGGCAATTTTTTTTATTCCTGAGGTTTGGATTGRATTGAAGGCTTTAACCAAAGGCAGGCTTGGGAAGGGCAGCTCAGAGGAGACCTGGGAAAAGAGACTGAAGGATGGGTGGGTGGGTGTAAATAAACCTCAAAATATACCCAGGCTCTGCACCACTGCAAAGTGCCCTGCATGGCCCCAGCATCCACTGCTGCACTGCAGTCAGGCTGGGAAAATGTTTGAGTTAATGTTTTTCCCTTGGTTAAATGGCTCCTGCTGCCTGATGCAGGCCTGACAGGCGAGGGCAGTGCCAGAGCCATGGTCCCCTGGGAGGTGACACAGTGACAACCTTCTGGGGTGGGATGTGAGTCCTCACCCTTGCCAGCATCCCAGCTGCTGCTGGCTGCTCTGCAACACTAGAGGGATATTTGAGCAGAGAAGGAAGAACCTTTGCCCTCAGGTTCATCTGCTGGTTTTAGGGGTCTTGGCTTTTATTTTTAAGGAAGGASATCCTCCAGCACCTGGATTTCTGGGTCAGGAGGTGAAGAGGTGCAAGAGGAGGCACTCAAGAGTCTGGCAGCAAGCCTGAAAGCAGCATCTCCACCAGAGAGCAGCAGACAGCAGGGAAAAGTCCTGTTGGACCATCCCAAACGGACCCCCGAAGTCTGAACAGAGAAGCCTTCGGCTGCAAGTGGCCTGCATAGAGCTGCTCCATCCTGGAGCCACTCCYGGATGAGCGTCTGCAGGGAATAACTGGATTTTCCTTCGCGGAATCACTGTTTAATGAAGAAACAGGAGCACGCAGCCACTCCTGAGAGATGGGCAGAAGCCAAGCAGAGGAGCAGAGAGGGGGCCCAGCCTTCCCCTGCTCCTCAGCCTCTGTCAGGAGCGGCGCCAGGCAGCCCCGAGCTGCTTCCAGGAGCCAGGCAGAGGAGAATGCTCCGTGCCAAGCCAGTGTGAAATGGTGTGCAGACAGTGAGCCTGCCATTGTCCGTGTCCTTGGGAGGCTGCCAAGCCCTGCTGCCATGGCCAGGGCACGGGCAGGAGCCCGGCTCGGTTGACATCTGCTCCGCTCAGGCCRCAGCGGAGCAGGAGGCTCCAGGACAGCGTGCTGTCCTTCCCTCCCACCCGCGGCTGTGCCGGAGATGCCAGCTTTGCCAGTCTCGGGAAGCACCTCCCGGTGGCACTTGGCCACCTCCAGCCACCCAGCAGATTGCTCTGTCCCGAAATCATGGTCCCAGCTGCTGGCGCTCGGCCACCAAACCCACGGCGGGCGTTAAATCCGCTCCTGGGGGGTGACACAGGCACGGAGGCTGTGGGGACCTGCTCCTCTCACACCACAGGGATCAGGGCTTGATGCCACCTGGGAGCGGGATGGGAACCAGGAGGAACCTCTGGCGTGACTCAGAGCCCYCGTAAGGGGGAGAGGGAAGAGCACGGGGGTTCCTGCGCTGCTGAGGGGGATGATATCTGCGCTGACGACAGAAATGCCTGGGAGCGCTGTTAATGTATGCCACGCTAACATATGCTAAGTCATCAAAAACATGCCATTTTAAAAATATCCGGGATGCTTGCCGTGAATATCAGCCCGGCTCTGCCAAAGAAGACTCTCAGCCTCATTTATGGAAATCCAGGCAAGATTCCGCCTTCTGTCACCCAAGGGCAACCTCAGTATCAAAAGAGATAACATCCGCGGCTCTAGAACACTCTGAATATTTATCCAGGCTCTAAGGGCTGTTTTTATAACTTCAATCTTGGTTTAAATTTCAATACTCTTATCTTTTTTTTTTTTGTTACGTTTTGGAAAATGTATAAGGATTGGTTATCGGAACATGCATCTTTGTGCAAAATATTTAATTGAAGCTCTTAATTGCAAGCTGCAAATGTAGCACTGGTGACAGATTGTAAAGCCAGAAACCATTTGGTCAATGCACACCAACTAACAAGAGGGAAAAAAAAAACCCCACAACAAATCAGCACATAGGAGATTATTTTAGAAGAGACGAGAGTTTTATTGCAAAAAAATAAACCTTCCAGAAATTTTAGGAAAAATGTAGGAATGTGTTAGCAGATCCATAAGGCATATGATAAAAAATCAGGCTGCTTTATTTTTTTCCCTTTAATGTGGGAAAAATATAGACTTTAATTCAGTCAAAAGAAGTGAGATATACATTATTCTTACTGAAAGTAATTTTGCCTATAAACAATTCCAAAACTTCAAAGGAAACAAACCCGAGGACTGGAAATCAGGCGGTGGAAGGTGTCAGTTCCTCCTGTTCAGCTYGTGTTCCCTCTTGTTGCTGTAAAGCTTGGGTGGTTCCTTAAACGTTTGACATGACAAGGGTTGTGCATCCGTGAGAGGCATTCCCAGTGCAGCCTCCCCCCTGCACGGGATTTGTGGCTGGGGAGATGCTCCAGGTACAGCACAGCAAGGTCAGATCCRCTGCAGTCGGGCACTGCTGGGAAGGAAAGAATATTTGTATTAATTGGGGAATTAGTCCTCTGTCAAGAGGCACCTCAGTAAACGTTGTTAAGAAAAAAAGGACAATAACTTCTTTAATTGCTGCTCAAGTTTCAAGGCGCTCTTTAAGAATTAACTGAATTAAAATCTATTTGGAGAGCTGGAAGGTTTCTCTACATGAAAATGAGGTTGCCTGGGCTTATTGGAGACAGAATTTCWGTCACTATTAAACTCTGATGAATCYAGAAAAATGACTCAGAAAATTGACTGAGTAAATGAAAAACTCTTAAAATGCTCTGAGAATTTCCCAGAGAAGTTTTGGATGCCCCTTCCCTGGGAGYGTCCAAGGCCAGGTTGGATGGGGCTTGGAGCAACCTGGGATAGTGGAAGGGGGTGAAATTAGATGATCTTTAAGGTCCSTTCCAACTCAAACCATTCCACGATTCCATGTTTTAAGGGGATATCAGATGCTTTTATAATTCACAACACTGAGAGTTTATCCAATAAACACCAAATTGGTCAGAAATGTTTTCTTGCCATTGAGCCATTGCCTAAACTTCTGTCCCAGGGCAGGAGAGTGTGTTTTTATTCAGATGTAAGTWTTGTTATATTCTTTGATGTGCCTTTCTTAAGGTGCATCTTGCTATGGTTTCTTTTGAATAAGTGACTTAAGCATTTGCACTGGATTCATGGGGTTTACTTAAGATTATTCACATTTCTGATTACTGTTTAGGTTATCCTTGAAATACCAAAATAGGATTTACAAGTTTTCCCCCTGCTTAGAAATAGACAAGCCATGTCTGTGCCTTGTTTTTTATCTACCATTAAAACAAGATTACAACTCATTTTAGGAAAGAGGTACTTAGATCCCCTCCAAGGGCAAATCCACTCTTACCATATATAATCTCTGCTACAAAGGGTCCTCGGAGAGAAGTACAGAGGAGGCCGTAACTGGAATAATGATCATTTATTGTATATGATTTCCYCTGGTTCAGAGTTTGCTTTTGCTTTCTTCGGCAATAAAATAGCCACAAATCATTCACTAAAATTGTTGTGTTTGTTCTTTGTTGTCTTTATTTTAAAGACAGCTGTTGAGGATGGGGTGAATAGTGGCACCACAACTTTGTACTGCCATGAAAGGCAATTTTAGAGATGGTGCCCTCCCTGTGCCTCTTGCTTTTAGCTTTTAGCAGTTCCTAAGGCAAAGCCCAGCAATTGGAGCATCATCTCGAATCCTGGCCTGAAAGGTTTCCTCTCCCTGCTCCTGGGAGAAGGGGATATCCAACACCTACAGCTTAACAACCTTCCCCTGCTGATGGGGTGAATGTTAGTGAGTGACACCACTTGTCACTTTGGTGGGACCCCCAAATTCAGAGGGCGGTGCTGCCCAGAGCCCCAGGACTCTGCAAAGCCACGGCTGACCCTTCCAAAGCCTGCCCATGCCGTGATATGAGAACAATCCTTGGGAATGGCTGATGTYCTTCTCCACTGGAGACTGAATCACAGCCACCATCTGCCAAGGAGATGGACATGAGCCCTCTCCTGTGGTGCCAGGGCTGGGAGAGCTCRTAGTTCTCATAACCTGACCAGCTCCACCTGACCAACCATCACAGGCTGTATTTAAGCCTAGACCTGGTTGTTGAACATCCCCTGGGCTGTGCATGGGGCTGTCTCTAGGGTTTTTTTTGGCCATGCTGCTCCTCTGTGTCCTGTCCCACCAACTGGCCTCTGGATGGAAGTTTGACTTCCCTGTCCCTACAAACCTCCCGAATTCTGTGGGTTCTTAGCAGCTGGCCCTGCTCAGGTACAGTGGGATGGGCTGGGAGCCCCAGCAGCTCCTCAGCTCCTGGCCCTGAGGGAGTACCAGCCCTTGTGGCACATGGATATTGGGGCCAGAAGTGCCATTTGCAKGGCTGGCTGTTGACCAGGGCACCTCAGAGGGGCTGGGTGGGCAGGGGGAGCAGCAGGTAAGGCAAAATCAGCAGGACTGCAAGACATGGGGGGGCTGAGCCAGGACAGGGGGCCCAAGGTGGGCTCTTTGTCGCAGGCCAATGCTGGACATTGGAACTGAGCCCTCCAGGCCATCTTTTCATGCCCAGCCTCTCTCCAAGCAAAGATGTGTCCTTCAAGTGTGTCATGGTGACCTCCAAATGCATTGAGCTGGTTTATCCCAGGGAATGGTCACGGCCCCAAGCCTGACAGAGCTCAAAGAGCATTTGRACAATGCTTGGACACCGGGTGGGATTGTTGGGGTGTCCTGTGCAAGGAAATTGGACCTGGAATTGAACAGGAATTGAGCTTGATGATCCTTGTGGGTCTCTTTCAACTCAGGTTATTCCATGATCCTGGGGCTGCAAGTTCTCCGTGAAAACTGTTWATTTATCCAGGCTCCTCCTGCTGTGCTCACCCTCTGCCGGGAGGCACCAGCCTTGCTCTGGGGGGTGTTTGGGGCAGGGGCAAGCTCCATCACAGAGGAACAGTCTCCCAACCTGTTGTCCTGTGTGCCAACAGCCGGGAGAGGTGATGCTGCACGTTTGGGTTCTGTCAATATTTGCGATTCAAGGGCTTTGGAGGAGAAACYCATCCTCTGCACACACTCCCTGTCGCTGCGAGCCCCTGACTGTGCCTCCCTGCCTTCCTCCCCGTCTTTGCGCTCCCTTCGCTCCTCTGCGGCTCCGGCGCTCTTCCCGGAGCTGCTGACAGCGCTGATCCCTGCGGGAATCTGCCGCTCCGGCACCGCGGAGCCCCTGCGCCCACCGAGGAGGGCTGGATGTGCTGGGCAAGGCGAGCCAGGAGCATCTCCCGCAGCTCCCCGGCAGAGCCTGGGATGGGAAGGAAAATGCGGGGTGGGAAGGAAGATGCGGGGTGGGAAGGAAGATGCGGGGTGGGAAGGAAGATGCGGGGTGGGAAGGCTCCGCAGCTCCCTGCTGCACCGGGCAGGGTGTGCAAACATTCCCTCCGGAGCTCGGGGGCACCGCGGGTGGCTCGGCCCGGCGCTGAGCGGGGCAGGGGCCGCTGTTTGCGCTGTGCTCCGTGCGGATCATTCCCGGCTCCGAGGGCCGCTGGGCGCGGGCACGGGATAAACCGGGCGGGTGAACTCCACGGGTGGGAGCTGCCAGCCCGCGAGCCGGATCGTGCTGCTGAAAGGTGCCAACAGAGGGCATCCGCTGCCAGGCACAGCCTGGAAATTCCCGCTGCATCCCCCGTTCCTGGCTCCGCATAAAGAGCATCTCAATGGTTGTTTTTTTTTTTTTTTTAACCCTCTCCCGCTTAGGCTCAGGTTCAGCTTTCTCAGAGGTTTTAAGATGGGCTTTTTGGAGCGAGTGCTTTGCTTTTCCTTTGGAGAAGGGAGGCAATAATCCCCAGCCGCAGTCCCTTGGCCGAGGCAGGGCTTTGATAATTAGTGTCTAAGGGCTCCCCACAGCCTGGCACGGCGACAGCCGCGTTCAAAGGCAAGGTTGGTGCTCTGTTGTCCTGTGCGGCTGTAAACAAAATGAGAAGCACTGCTGTGCTGGTGTTGGAGGAGAGCAGGAGATTTCATAATGAATGTCCCGGCTTTGGTGGATTTAAATAGTCGGCTTTATTTATAGGTGCTTATTCCCGGTGTTTAATCTCCTTGTTTCGCGTCTCTTGTGGACAGTCCAAAAGAAATCGAACTTCTGAAGCCTGCTGCTCCCTCTGGTAAATGCATATTGATGTTTGGGCTGTGGGACAGCTCACTCTGGGCACATTATCTTCTTATTTTCTGTAGAACTCACACCAAAACATCTGAAATGTCCAAAGGCCAGGCAGCCTGTCCGATGGCAGGATTGTGAATCCAGTTTTGACTGGGGCAGCAAAGGTCCTGAGGCAAGGACTGGTGTTAGGCAGGGCTCGTGTGAGGGTTGGAGGGATCCCACCAGCAGAGGGATGATGGGTGCAGGAGCTGGGAATTGTGCCTCTAAGTGGGTTAGAAACAAGGGTCAGTCTGAGCTGGGTGAGGCTTCAGCCTAAAGGGATGATTCCAAGTGATAGTTTTTAGTGGAAGTRAAGATAGGACATAAAACTGATGTTTTGCTCCCCTTAGTTTTGTATTTCTTGTGAATGAGTCAGATGGAGCAGGACCTTTTTGAGATCCAGCTAAACCTCAACAGCGAGAGGACTACTGATTATTGGGCTCCCAGAATTACGTTCTCTTCCAGGGTTTCCACACAAAATGGGACAAATCCCCAAAAAAACAGGGTGGCTGGAAGATCTGCCTAGGATAATCATCAGTGCTTGGGAAAGCCCTGTCTCTATCTCATGAAACTCAAGCTGATCCAAGCTGTGCCGTGCCCAGCCTCACCCAGTAGCTGTTCTGGGTCTGGTTTAACTCTTGGTGAGGGAATAGACATATTTTACCTTCCAAAGAGTGCAGCATTTTCAATGGTGAAGYTTGAAATACATAAACATGCTCCTCATAGAAAAGGTGTTCACTCACCTTAATGATTTAACCAGAGTTTCCCAACTGGCCACCGAAACCAATCCCCTGCTCTGTACATATATGTCATCTTTACTTCCTATTATGCATYGAGAGAGGGCCAGTAACATCCAGCCAAATTTGATTTATGCACTGCCATAGAGATTTAAGAAATTTATGATTTGATTAATCCATCCCATACATCTTTTTCTTTATTACCGGTAATTCGTGCCATACATCAAAGCCTTCCGAGCAGGAATTTGGCATGGAGCAGGCAGCCAGTGTTTCCAAAGAGTTAAAATTCCATGGTGCACCGACCAGACAACAAACCATTGTGATCTAGTTAAAGGTGTATCCAGCAGTCCTGGAGTCTGGCTTACCCAAGATCTGTTCTGGTTTACCAAGTGAGTATTTAGGACAGGTAGGATGTGCAGAACGACATTACTGGGGAATTAGGGGCAGGAGGTGTGGAGGAAATCTTTGCAAAACGCCAGGGTGATCATTGTTGTAAATGAAGATGCTCCTAAAAGCACATGTTGGGCCAAAAGATGGGATGAGCAGTGGTGTGGATGAGCAGTGGGACTGCCTGGAGAAAGCCTCTCCCAGCAGGGCTGGATGTCGAGCCGGTCCCTGCTCACAATCCTTGTTTTCCCTCGGAGRGAGGTGGGGGTTTGGCATAGGGCATGGAAAGCAAATCAACTAATTAACTCAATGAGGGAATATGGAATAACATCCCTTGCATTGGATGAGGATGTGACCTGAGACTGTAGATGATTCTGCTGCTRGTAAACAAGTTTTCTGTTTTTTCCTGTAACGCTATTGACATTTTAAAATGATCAGAATATTTCAGAGCACATTTAACCAGACAGAAGTACTGGATTTCAATACCGTCAACTCCAGAAAGCAAAAGGTGGGTCCTAAATTACCTTCAAAACCATAACAATTTAAGAAGTGGAATAATTTCTCATCTGCCTCGTGTTTTTCCAGCTACTCCAGGTCATCCAGCTGGCCTCCTTGGAGAAGGAGGAGGAGAGGGGTGCTTGCTGCACTGGGGGAAGCAGCACAAGCACACCTGAGAGCCCTGGAGCACATTCCCTGTGCAGGAGCCAGGTGTGTGAGCTCCCCCTGCCTGGCCCTGCCCTGGGGGTCCGGGGGTCCCTCTCCCCAGCCCCTGCAGTGCCTGATCCGTGYTGATGGGGAGTGGGGATGCCCCTTAGCAGGAGCCCCAGTGGCGTTTTGCACCGGGACTCCTCTTTGGCCGGGACGGGAGAGAGTCGAGCGTGGTTTCACCCGGCAGCCTTTAATAATGTCTCAGCTCTGTTAAGCTGCCCACAATTTCATCCAGCCACCTCTTTCAGAAAAGCCCTGCATCTTCATTACCTTCCCCTCCAGCCATCTGGTCTCCCAACCTGACCTTTTTAAGAAAGATTGGTTAAAAAAACCGGAGCGGTCCCCGAACGGAAGACCTTGTGTGTCGTGCTTAAGCCCAGAGCAAATTTTTATGTCCAAGCTGTAAAACCTCGAAAATAAAGATTTATAATTGAGATTCTGGCCGAAGCAGAGTGAACAGAGATGGTCTAATTAAATTCCGTGGCGGGTATAATTAACCCATTTATTCATTTATTACCCTTTATGCAGCTAATGCAGGCCCAGCCACTGCCATTTGTTTGTGGAGGAGCTGTTACCTGCCTGCTTGGCTCGGGCTGTGGCAGCCAGGCCCACGGAGATGCTCTGGAGGAGCTGGGGATTCTGTATGAGCAGGTCTGAACCGATTCTTTTTCAGAAGCCAACGCAGCTCTTGGGTGAGTCAGCTGGAARGGAGCAGGGTGGAAAGCAAAGACTCAGGGTTCTGCTTTGGACTCCGTCTTAGAGCTGCCAGAGGGCTTTGATCAAATGTGATGGTTTGGGAGAAAAAAAGGCTTTGTTTTTTTTTATTTTTAAGAGCAGAGTGGCTCTCTGGTGTGAAACACACCTGGCACTGTGGCACTGCACCCCTGCTGTGCACGAGGGAGGGCTGCAGCGACATCCACGCTGACATGTGTGGATTTCTGCCTTCCCTCCTTCAGAGCTCAGCGTGGAAATGGCACTTCCAAGCCCGGAACACAGATAAGTACTCACACATCCTTTGGGAGAGCCTCATCTGACTAAAAGCCTGTCTGGCTTTTCCAGAACGGAGCTGTTTCTCTTCACCCAAGACTCATTTCGCTTCACTTTTCTTTGCAGCCATCAGGAGATAAAAAAAACCAAAAAACAATGAATCAACCAGAGATTATTTTTCATGAAAGTTTAATCAGGCACTGTCCCCTTCCTATGCCTCTGTGAGCAAACCTTGACGAGCATGTAGGGCTCGAACGTGGAGCAAAAACCATCTGCTTGAGAGGCAAGAAGCGCAGGAAAAGCTTTTCCTCGCTGGCATCTCTCTATCTGGGCAGGCTGTCCTGCTGCAGATGTGCTGTCTGCAGTTTAGCCCCTGGCTCCCTCAGCCCATCCATCTCTCAGGCACTGAAAGCCAATACCCCCCTTCTCCTTCCCCTCCCTTCGCTGCTCCTTAATATTTCATGCATCAAAGAAGTTTCACTTGTAATGCAAAAACTGATTAATTAAGTAGAGTGCAAGAGTTGCACGCATTGAAAGTTTCTTTCATCTTGGCGAGGAGAGGAGCCACGCTGGAGGCTGTCCCTGCTCAGGAAGCTGTGTCGGGGGGCAGGCAGGGATGGAGTGGTTATGGGGTCCTGAAGGAGGGGATGGGACAGCCTCATTCCTCGGACTTTGGCTCAAGCAACAGGCTGCTTCCCACTTTTCCGTGGGTTTTCTCTTCCTCTGTAAGTGTTGTTGTCAGCCAGGCCGGCCCGTGCCTCCCTCTGGCAATGGGGCTGTTTGGGAGGGGGACTGGAGCAGGCACCTGCCTGACTCCAGCCTCAGRGTGTGCAAGGTCCCTTTCCAGTGTGGCTTTGGTCCTGGACATGCCTAACACCCTCTGCTGCCACACGCAAGAAATGTCACCCCAGAGTGCTGCAGGGGAGTCATAACCAGGGAGGTAGTTCAGGATGAAACCCCTCAGAGCAGGACAACTGGAAAACGCCATGGCCGTGGGCACCTGACCACGACCTTCCCACCCGGGTGAGTCAGGCTGTTAGTGGCGATGATGCAACCTTAATCTGTGCCTCGACCCAAAATGCTGAACAGCCCTTCCTTGCCGTCCAAACGATGCAGCTCCCTGTTCCCACTCCAGGCCCCTCTGCGCCGGGGCCAGGGGCTGTTTCCCAGCGCGCAGCCGGTGTTCCGCAGCTCTCCGGTAAAAGGTAGGAACAGACTACTTGTATCCGAGGAGGGAGGAGGAAATTCAGCCTCTCCCGGCTGCGAAAGCAGGGAAGCTAAAGCTGGCAGAGTGTCCCCTCAGGGCGCTTCTCTGGAAGCGGTCAGGAAGCTCCCGGTTTGACGCCGTGTCAGAAAGCAGCGTCTCCCGCAGCTTTGAGCACGGCGAGGGGGCTGTGGGCTCTCTGTGAACCCAGGAGCAAGAGCCGGATTGCAGAGGGCACTTCGCGCATCCCCTCCTCTCTCAGGAGGTGTTTCTCAGGATTGCTGACCCAGCCTGGCTCCCGCCTGGCTTGTGGGAGGGAGCTGGCAGCAGCACAGCCCGAGCCGTGCGGTCGTCGAGCGCGGTCAGGTACCGTGTGGCTGTGGAGCAGCATCTGTACGCTGCGGCTGGGAAACAAAACTCATTTTGTGGCATTTACTTCGCAATATATAAAAAAAAAAAAAGTCTTTTTCACTCCTTCGGCGGAGTTCTTGATGCTGATGTGACTCTTGCAGGGTGAAATATAAACCACTGATTACATCAGAGCTCTACGAGTGACTTTCTCCTCTGATTGCAAGCAGTAGGATTTGTGACATACAGGCATTGCAGACATAAATTGCTCTCTGTATTGTAAATACATAGTGCATTTTAATGATCCCTGCTGTATGTACATGCCTTTAGTAAYAGGGCCAATTGAAAACCACTCCAGAAAGCTGCTATCGGTATCTTTGCAATAACCTCCTCATCTATGGCAGCCAATAAAAGATGCATTAGTTCTGGGTGTCCAGAAATACAGCTCACGGGATTGAAAGTCGAAGAATGCTTCATCTGTGACCCTTTAAATGAGAATTACTTTTTTTTTTTTTTTCCCCCCCTTCACCATCCATTTTAAACTTAGATAATACAAACACTTTAAGCACTTTCCAGCAAAACGTCTTCACAAAGCTCTCCACAGCGGCACAAAATCCTGCCTTTGCCTGGATCCCACTCGGGGTRTTGTCAGACAGAAGGAAATAACCCCGGGGCTGAACTGCTCTGCTTGGGACTAAGAAACAAATCGAATGTCTCAAAGCCCCTGCTAAAAAAATCCACCCAGGTGAAAATTAGGCATGAATGTGGGTAGATAGAGGCACAAGCTAGGCATAGCCAAGGTTCCTGGTTTCATGACACACAACATATGCTCTGTCTTCTCCTAGAGGCTGCTCCACCCGGGAACAGCCCACTACTGCCTCTCCATAGTGGAGAAGCTCCCAGCTCCTGCTGAGAATATTTCTGCTTTCTCTGCGGAAACCCCCACGCTCGGGACGGGTACAGATATAATTCCCACAGCCCTCAGCATCTCTTTTTATCTGTTATGGCAACAACTCCTTATTTTCCTTGCGCTTCTGTACGTGGGAGAGGATAAAAAACCCCTCGGAAGGGGGAAAAAAAGAAGGGATTTGCCCCCAAGCTGCGCACTCAGCAGCCGAGGCGAGAACGGAGCTGGTGCTTCCTGACAAGCCGTCAGATCCCCCCAGTCCCACCCTGCCCAGATGGGGCTTGTCAGTGCAGTTCGTTTTCACTCGCAGGACGATTTCCATTTCCATCCGGCGTTTTTGCTGGGAGCGGCAGTTTTTGCCGGTTTCCTGGCCCCGATGCTCTGGAAATCGACGGTCAGGCAGGCGCCGGCGTCCCCGAGGAAAGGCTGGATCCATGAAGCATAAGAAAAAGATATTAAAAATAGGCCTCATTTAGAAATAGCAATCTGGGTTATGGGCTATGCAATTGGCTTGAAAATCCACAGTTGGTGCAGACTTAAAGTATCCCTAAATTAGCAAGTCAGGCAAACTCCTGTAAGGGCTCCTGGAATATTTTTTCAGCAAGTGAAACTCTCTGAACCCTGTTCGTGCCATTTRCTCTTCTGTTGTAAAAGGGGACAATAGAAACCTGTTACCTGAGTTGAAAAGCAGGATTAGCACATTCCCCTTTGCAAATATTATCGATGGTTTTCAAACAGTGCAGTTTTGCCTTCAGCTCAATTCTTTGGAACTAAAAAGCAGGTGGAATCCTTTTCCTCCAAAAAATATGAGAGCAGAGATTTTCATCGACTCAGGGAAGGATGGAGACTAAACGGAAGGTGAATGTACCCATTTGAAGGCAGTGGTTTGCAGAACCTTCCACTTGACCTCTGGGTATCTCTGGATCCTCTTGCAGCCCAAGGACAGCCCCTTGCCAAAATCTTCTAGTACTCGACAGGAAAAGGAGTCTCTACTCATGGCCCACGGATGCAGTTGTGCAGCAAGTGGCTACAAGGAGATGGGAGTAACAGGGACGGGGCCTCAAAGAGAAAAAGATGGTTTTCCTCTTCAGGATTTCCAGTTCTAAAAAAATATTAAAAATTTACTTCTTTTTTCAACATATTGGCGACCACTGTGTCATTTTGTGTATCGATGCTGCATCGGTTCTTTGCACTCTTTGAATAGAAGAATTTTCAATACTAGGAAAAAGAAATGAACACAGATACTGATAACAGCCTGAGCCAGTCAAAAATCTATCCTTTCCTCCTTAAAAAAAAAAAAAAAAAAGAAGGAGAAAAAAAGAAAAAAAAGAAAAAAGAAGAAAAGAAAAAGAAGGAAAGGAAGGGAAGGGAAAGTTTTTTTCAGCTATTACTCTTTTCCCAACAAACAGCTGACACTTGGGGCTGCATTTTTGCCTGATTATTTTCTTCCAGCATGCCTAGAAACTTCAACCCTCCAAGTTAGACAGAGCTGGGGTCCCATATTTAATGTTTTGCAACAAGTTGCCTGTTTGCTGGTGAGCACTCTTTGCTTTCTGTCTATTCCTGTAGCTGGGGACAGCCACTGTACTCACGCTACGGCGGGAGCTGCAGCTTGTTAAGCCTGGAAGCTGGAGCTGGGAATGGCCCCTGGGAATGAGGCTTGAGCTGTTTGTTTGCTGGATTTCATATTCATTGCCATTCTGCCCTTGTTGTGGTTTTAACATTTGATGACCTAGGTATCTCAGAAGGCTGTTTTGCCTCAATAGGCATGTGATGAATTGCTCTTAATTAGCTTGTGGAAATAATATAAGCCTGAGCATTAAGCGTGCTTTGTTAGGGTTTTGACATCTTCTTTTATATGTACATCTACAAATAAAATCAGGTAGATTAGCAGTCACTAGGAAATTGTTGTTGTGAGTCACTGACTCATAACTACTGCAGGCTGTCGCTCCTTGGCTTTGTTAGTCACGCCCGACTGTGGGCAGGAGTTCACGGGGCTCTGGGGCTGGGGTCAAATGGGTCTATTTTGCCCGCAGGGACAGAATTTGCCCTCAAATTCATCCCCATCGCTGCAGTTGGAAGAGCCGCTTGGCTCCGCCGCCGCTGGAGGCAGGGCGTGAGCAAAGCCACGGCAGTGGAGCTCACCTGGTTTTGTCTTCRAGCACAAGCTCCAGCCTTTGGGTGGCACCGAGGCATCCATGTGATGGAGGGATACAGGAATCCGAGATCAGACCTCAGGTTCAGTTATCCTTTTGGCTCCCATTTAAATGCCGCTTGGTAAAGACCAAATCTAAAATCTTTGCTCTCGGTCATCAGTTTGTCTCCTCCAGGTTCGTCATTGTAAGACATCCCTGTGTGCCCTGGATGCTGGAGGTGCCTATTCACTTAGGAGAGGGTAATAATTAGTAAAAGCTCAGAGGACACTCATTTCTGTGCTGTTGCACCCTGGCAGTTGCCTGAAAGGAAGGAACAGCCTGCAGGAAAGAGTGGCATTGAGCTGGATGGGGGCAGAGGTGAGAGGGACAGAGGGATTTGCATAAAATCACAGAATTGTATAATGGTTTGGGTTGGAAGGGACCTTAAAGACCATCCATTTCCAYGGGCAGGGACACCTTCCACTAGCCCAGGTTGCTCCAAGCCCCGTCCAACCCGGCCTTGGACACTTCCAGGGATGGGGCAGCYACAGCCTCTCTGTGCCACCTGTGCCAGCGCCTCCCGCCCTTCACAGGGAAGAATTCCTCCCTAATATCCCATCCAACCCTGCCCTCTGTCCGTCCCAAGCCATGCCCTCGCCCCGTCGCTCCGCGCCCTTGCCAGAGCCCCTCTCCAGCCGCCCGGATGGCGCGGGTCGGGCGCGGCGGCGGCGCTGCGGGCGCGGTGCGGGCGCGGGAGGGGCGCGCAGCCGGGCCGGGGAGGCGGCGGCGGCGGGGCCGGGGCCGGTGCCGAGCGCCGAGCGCGTCGCCGGGCGCGGGGCGGGCGGAGGGTCCGCGGGGAGCGGCGGCGGCGGGCGGGGCGGGGGGCGGGCCCGGGCGGCGGCGGCGGCGGCGGCGGGGCTGGGGCGGCTCAGAGCGCCCGGCTCCGCTCGCCTCCCGCTCCTGCGCCTGGCTCCGGCCGGCATGGCCGCTCCGCCGCGCCGCGGGGCCGCCGCTCCACCCCCGCCGCCGCCGGTGCCGCCGCCGCCGCCGCCGCCGCCGCTGCTGCTGCTGCTGCTGCTGCTGCTGCTGCTGCCGCCGCCCGCGGTGCCGCTCGGCGGCGGGCCCGGCGCGGCGGCGTCGCGGGAGCCCCCCGGCCCCTGCCGCGTGAAGACGGTGACGGTGTCCACGCTGCCGGTGCTCCGGGAGAACGACATCAGCTGGAGCGGCGCCCCGCCGCCCGCCGCCGCCGCCGAGTCCCGCCTGCTGCTCTTCGTCCGCAGCGAGCTGCCCGGCCGCGTCGCCGTGCAGGACGATCTGGACAACACCGAGCTGCCCTTCTTCACCCTCGGTAGGCGCCCGCGCCGCTTCCCGCCCCGTCCCGTCCCGTCCCGTCCCGCATCCCGCCCCGCCATCCCGGAGCATCCCCGAAGCATCCGACGCCCGCCGCGCCGGGCTCTGTGGCCGCCCGCCCCGCTCCGCGGGCAGCTGGATGTGTTTTGGGGCTTTCGAAGCCTGCCCGTGCCGCATCCTGGTTTTTGGGTTTGTTTTTTGTTGCCTTTCCTGCCGGGGAGGGATTTTTTAGCAGGGCCTGAGGCTGCCGCCGCTGCCGGCGCCGGGAGGAGGAGAGCATTCCCCGGCAGGAGGAGAGCATCCCCGCGCAGGCTGCAAGTGATGGGGGCTGCCTCCCGTGCTCCAAGTTGAGCTCTGAGCCCCGAGGAGGTGCCGCCGAGCCTGGCGGAGCGGGAGGGGCTGTTTTGCTAGCCAGAGCCCGATTTTATAAACGCTTCGTGTTAATTCTCGAGGCTCGCTCTCCTTTCACGCACAACTCCGGCGCCCGGGTCTGTGCGAACGCCGCAGACTTTCCTCCGCTCTCAGCTTTGTGGGGAGGGGGATGGGATTGGAAATAATTCCGTGGTCTTACTTCGATCTTGGTGCCGGATCCTGTTGTCTCGGATGGGGTGTCCGAGCTGCCTCGGGTCGCTTTTAGCCATTCCCGTGCCGTTATCAGCCAGTCCTCCAAGAGAACYGTTCCGAATGTCACCTGGGCAGTGCAGTGTTTACCCTGCCAGGTCACCGGAGGGTTTTTGTTGATCTTTGCTTTGTCCATCAGCTTTGCTGTTTTTCGGCATCCAAACCTAGGATAATTTGAGTTCCTGCTTAAATGGGCTCTCATCTCTTGACACGCTGGGTTGTGACTTCCAGCGCATCTCCCTGTGTGCCTCAGGTGTGTCGGGGTGTGCCCATGTACGGGCTCACCGGGGGGCAGCTGACCCCAAGTGCCTTCCCGTACCTCGTGGAGTGATTGCCTTTCACTGGGTGCAGTGAGAAAGGGTAGGGAAATGTCTGTCTGTGTCCCCCAGTCCTGTGGTTTTACCTTCCGTGAAGCTTTGTTGTAGCAAACGCCCCTAATAAATAAGTTGGTGGTACTTCCTGAGGCTCTCGGGCTCCAGCTCTGCAGATTCCTTAGATAGGGTTGGTCTGCAAAAATCTCAAACAAACCAGACACTGTTTCAAGTAATGAAAGTGAAGAATCCGAGGTTTGATGCATTACGAATGACGTTTACCATACAGTGGTTAAAAGTAAGAAGAAGTTCCATGGTTCACTGAGCTAATTTTCAGATTAGAGTACAGTTTCTTCAGGGACTGGGTGTGAATTGCGCACTGATCTAAATATATCAGATGGCAGAGAAACCCCTCTGTGTGAGCTTAGATAATAGCTCAAGTTGGAGGAGAGAAATTTGTCTTGATAGATCAGAGACACGATCTTGTGTTGCAAATCCTATTTCTGTGAGTGCCTGCCAGTAAAGAGACCGTGTCTTCATCTAAAAATTTCTCTTTTATTTGACTGGCATATTGGTTATGTGTGTACTCGTGAATCTGAAGCATGTCTTGTGCAAATCTGTGGGGTTGTTGCTGCCCCTTCACGAGCAGAAGACCCCAAAACATCCCCTCCTGTCTCCCTGGACTCACAGGCGTCAGGCAGATTGGAAGATAAACGGAGGCTGTGCCCATGGTGGGATGGCTTCATCACGGTCTTGAAATTAATCAGTCTGTTGCCTCCAGAGAAGGTAAAACACTTGTCCTTCTCCAAGGTCTAGCTCATGAATTGCTGTGGATGTTCTGATATTTCAAATTTGTTGCATTTCTCCCCGTCTCCTGGTGTGGCAACTGAGCCTCGCTCGCAGTTAACTCTTCTCTGGGTGAGGGCTGTGGAGGATTACTCCCGGCTGGTTTCCCCAGCGCAGGAATTAAGGCTGTGGTTTTCTGTGGTGGGTTTTTCCCCCCCTCCATCCTTTTCTAACTCCATCCGTGGTTGGGAACCGGCGAGCAGCTGCCGCCTGGTAATGGGCTCTGGGAGGTGAAAATCGCGTTGCGCGCGGGAGGGCTGCGGAGCAGCGCGGGGCAGAGGTTTCTCTCTGGCAGAACCTTTGCTAGTCCTTCTCGTGAGCTGATTTCTGGTGATTGTATCTCTTTATGCGTGTTGCTGGACATGTTTAGTGGCTGTCTGGGCATGAGCTCAGGAGGACACGTAAGAGCTGACGTCCTGCCGGCTGCAAATGTGTGGAGGACTCCTCAATGTCTCGGAGYGCGGGATCTTGCTGCGAGCAGAGATCGCTTTCTGGCCTCGGCAGGGTGAGGATGGGGCAGGATGACCTCCTAAAGCACACAGCACAGGACAGGCACCCTGACTGGCGTCCTGGAGGGGGTTTTGAAAGAGAAAAAAGATTAAAAAAAACAAAAGAAAGCATAAAGCTGGCAGAGCTGAGTCCTGGTGCTGACCCTATGGACTCTGAAGTGAAATAAGTTGTGAAAAAATTGAGGCCACTCCGTTCTGCAGGGCTCAAAAGTCTCTCCAGGCCAGGAAGCAGGAAATAAAACATTGCCTTGCTTGGTGGCGATGAGTTTAAGCAGCCAGGCTGAACTCCTGGGTCTGCTCAGCAACTCCCAGCTCAGTAACTCTCCCAGTGCTGCAGTGGTTCCTGTGCCTCTGCTCACTCCTTGGCATTTGAAGGAGGGTGGGCGATCTGCAGCTAAAGGCTGGCAGGTGCCAGAGCCTTGTCTGCTGCAGTGTGAAACTTAAAGTCATGGAATCATGTAGGTTGGAAAAGATCTTTAAGATCATCAAGTCTAACTGTAAACCTAACGCTGCCAAGTCCACCACTAAACCACGTCCTGAAACGCCACATCCTCTGCTGGTCTTTTTCAGGGGCAAAACAAGTTAAAATAGGCTGAGGAAGTAGACGCTCTGAGTTGGTAGCTGTTACAAAGCACATGCTGTGCTCCATGTCCCTTTCCTTTAAAGCATTCCTCCTTCTAGGGAGGAAACAACTTTATCTGTTCCCTGACAATATGAGATTTTATTCCCTTAAGTGCGTAAAGCGAGAGCTTCCAGTGTAGCATCCCTGCCTGCGGGGCTGCCTGGTCTGCAGGAGCCACTGCATGGCTGAGATAGAGGAGAAAGCAGCACTAGGAAACATCCACACAGCAAACGCTGGCCCATGGCACGCTGGAAACATCAGGAGCAGCAGCAGCAGCAGCAGCAGCAGGAGCAGGAGCAGCCACTCGTGGAAGACAGGAGCCCACTAGGGGGTGGTGGGTACCCGGGGATGCTCCACAGCAGCTCCTGCTCCRTGTGTCCGGGTGGGTACCCGGGGATGCTCCACAGCAGCTCCTGCTCCGTGTGTCCGGGTGGGTACCCAGGGATGCTCCACAGCAGCTCCAGCTCTGAGTGCTTGAGGATGCCCCACACCTTCTCTTCATGCCCGTGTGGGCACTCAGGGATGCTGGACAGCACCTCCAGCTCTGTGTGCCTGGGTGGGCACCCAGCATCGGCAGGAATGTGGGGATGGCTTCATCCTCTCCCCACAAAGGTAGAAAACTCTGATTCCTTGTGCATCCCTCCTGGACTGCAGCGGGGCCCTGCTGCCGAAACACCCACTGGCAGCTCCCTGTGCTCGGTGTCCCTCCTCCAGTGGGGTGTCACAGCTTCTGTATTTCCTACGCCTCAGTTTATTTTTTCCCTCTCGCGTTGGAGGCAAGAAGGATGCTTCTCCCACTACCCCCCCAGTTACGTTACTATAAAATTACTCAGCAAAGCCCAGCGGTGGCAGGAAATGACAAATGTAACTGCCACCAGTGCATTATGAATTGCTGTGCCTCCCCTTTCCTGAAAAAGCATCCTGCCCTTTCCTTAACCTTGGATACAACTGATGCTTTGTGGTATGGTTTTTTTTCCCCCCTCTGATTCTTCTAGAGTTACTCTGGCGAGCGGTGCAGCCTATCATTGACTTTCTCCTGGCACAATGAGGTCTCTCTGAGGTGTGTATCTCGATTCAGTCAGCAGCCATGTGTTGTCCACAATAGCTGCTCCACCACGGCGTAGCCCGCTCCGAGTGCAATTCAGGGAATGAGGCAGTTTGCTTCCGAGCTAATTTAGATGAGCTCTGTCTATGTGTGAGCACATTTATGTAGAGGAGAGAGAAGGAAAGAGGCAGACAAATTTTCACCGCTGCTCTTACCCTGTAGTGGCTTACATAAGAACAGTTTACTACACACTCCTCATAAATGGCTTTAATGGATGCTGTTTGACGGCGTCTGCAGTGCTTCAAGGTGCTTTGTTTCGGTGCTTGTCACAAAACAGGCTCGTGTGTCTGCATTCCTGGTGTCCCCCTGTGGCCCCTGTGTGTGGCTGATTGGTGGTTGACCCCTGCTCTTCCAGCTCCTCAGTGCCACTTCTTTATCTTCTTTCTTAACTTTCCCTGGAGTCGTCTTGTAACTTGGACTTCTCTTCTTGAAGGTAAGAGTGTTGAGTCTTCAGGGAAGAAYTGGACGTGGCACGCAGTGCTCTGGGCTGGGTGAMAAAGTGGTGRTSAGTTCAAGGTTGGACTCAATTATCTTGGAGGCCTTTTCCAACCTTGATGAGTCTGTGTTTCTATTAATACATTAAAATAAGGGAAAGCACTCAGTTTCCTAGATATTTATTGCTTTTCCTGAAMATACTCGAGCAGGGTTTTGCCCCCTTGTTTTGGTCACCAACTCCCATTTGTGCRGAGTGGGTGGAGAGGCTGAAGGCTCACCTGGGGAGTGTGGGTGTGACTGGAACTTAATGGTGCTGCTGTTCAGAAGTGTCTTTCTCTGCTTGGMGTTGGCCTGTGGGGTCTGGAGCAGYACTGRGTGGGTGGCACAGAGTGTGCCCAGTGTGAGACTCCATCGTCAGGGCATGGCATCTAAAACCAGCGTCATCTCTGCAGAAAAACTGATGAGCAGAGTCTGGTTCGTGCACCTCCCTTTGCATTACCTGCCTCTTGCTAGGGTTGAGATGCCCAGAGTATCAGCCCAGAGGTTTGATTAATCAAGTGTTGGGGGTTTTTTGGGTTATTTTTATTGTTTCTGTTCCCAAGCTAATCCAATGGGTCATATCTTCCAGCAGGCAAGTGGAGGGAGCCCAACAGCCTCAGTGAGATGRTGCAGTGAGGATGGGACATGAAGGTGGGAGACAGGGACAGATGTGGACCTGAGAGTGGGGCTGCTTCCCCTCCCCTCCATTCCCATCCACAGCTCTGTGTTTGTGGTCTGGAGTCTGGGCCAGATCCCTGGCGATGGGGGCTGCCTGGGGAGGGCGYAGGAAAGAGGAAAACCTTCTGGTAGCAATTTCTTCCCCTCCTTGTATTACTATGTGATTACTTCAGCTTTCCAAGTTGTTGAATTTTATATTTGGGAAGGGAAGGAGGGAGAGCCCACCTCGGGGTGGGGTTGTACTGGTGATGTGGATCTGAGCTTCAGGTCTGCAAGCACTATAACCCCCAGAAAGGCACAAAATGCSCAGGAAACTGGGTCAGTCCTCAGGGAATCACTTCCCTCCCCAGAGGCGAGGGTGAACATGGCTTGTCCAGCACGGCGGGGCGTGGACTTGGCAGGGATTTTGCTTCATCTCGGGTATTTCCTGGGGTGAATATCCCAGTTAGAGCTGGGAATGTGTGGCTGAGCGCAGGCTGTGCTCGGGGAGCTGCTGCTTTCCAAGAGTACCCGCGTTGACCAGCTAGTGGCAACAGAAGATTAACTATGGAGGGAGAGAGGAGCTCTCTGCTGCAGCCGAGCTGCCGCGGGAGGAGGCTGGTGGCTGGGGATCCCCCCTGCTCCCCCTTCCTCCCAGCTGATTTTCCATGATGCCTGCATGCCAGAGGCTTTTGTTCCTCTTTCTCAGGAAGGAATCGTGAGCTTTTATTCAGAATTACGCAGAGAGCTTGCATTCCTCTGTGGGGAATGGGGTGGTGAGTGACCTCCGAGTGCCACCTCGCAGATGGACGTTACCTCCAAGACTTGCTGCCTGTTCCCTTCTGAGCCCTGCGAGTGTGAACCTCAGCTGTGTGACGGACGAGCCTTTGTGCTGCCTCGGCGCTGATGGGTGGTGTTGGCTGGCTGTGAAASAGGCCTGAGCCCTGGGGCTTTCCTGGTGGGACAGGAGTGCAGGCACGGGGCTGGCTGGGACAGGGGCAGGAAGGATTGATGCCGCGTGTGGGAATGATGAGGTATTAGTCTTGTGCTTCGTCAGCATCTATGTCTGCAGGTGCAGGTGGCTTGAGAAACACCTGCCATCGCACCAGAATGCCTTGCAGAGCGTGGGGCAGGCTGGGGGTGGAGCTGGAAGAAAAGATGCCTCGATTGATGCTTTTCAGCATCTGTGATGTCCATGGTACACCCTTGCCCGAGTGTCCTCCTCCTGTAGCCACCATTAGAAATGGGGAGTGATGAGCCCTGACCAGTGCTCCCGTGCTGCTCCCCAGCCCTGCCCCACCACTACCTGTGGGGTGCACGATGGCATCGAGCAGAGATGGTTCTTGTGCATAACCAGCTGAAGAAATGGGGCCACTTAAAAGAATTGAATGCTTGTGCTGCTGCTCGGGTCTCAGCTAATGCAGTTAAGGTTTCCAGTGTCCAGACAGTATGGAGACACTTAATGGTATTGAAGAAGCAGAATGGCATGCAGAGGGGAYGAGCAGTGATCTTGGCTGCCTGCATCTGCACTGGCTGGGTGAGGCTTTCTGGTTGTCTCCTGGGAAGGAGGAACGTGGGGGAAAAAAACCGCAGGGTGAAATGTTTTGGCCCGTTGTTCCCTTTGGGCGTCTTCCCTGTTGGCCCTGCAAGAAGCAGTGCTTTGAATGCATCCAGTGTGAGGAGAGAAGAAGGGATTCCTTGCAGGGGGAGGTTGGGCTGTGGCTGCCTGCGAGAAGATGGGGCAGATAAGATTCGGAGCCAGGGCCGTGCCTGTGGGCGGAGGTGGCTGGCGGGGAGGGGGCAGAAGCGCCGGTTCCCTCTCTTTCACATTATCTGTGCCCCACCGGTCCTGCGCTCCTCCCTCTGTGCTTCCACCTCTCCCGTCTTAGTGCAAGACGAAGTCTGTAGGAAACCTCGACTGGCTTTGAGAGCAGCAGCAAGAGGGGAGAAATTTTCCATTAGCAGCATCAGCAGTATAAGAGATTTTTTCCCAGTCACCTGGTAACTGCTGTATTTAGGAAGATTACTGAGCTGATGGTGCTGCTCCCAGGCATATGCATGGCAGTGATCCCACTGGGAGAGGGAGGCAGGGGATGGTATGGATGGCCACACGCAGGGAGATGGGCTGGTAAAGGTCGGCTGTGCAGGGAGAGGGGACTCGCAGGGCCCAGCACCTCRTGTGCTCCATCATCTGCTCCTCCAGTGCAGGGGAGTGACACAGAAATGGCACTGCCAGCTGCACTCAGGAGCTGCAGTGGGGGCAGAGAGCGAGGCTCTCCAGGGCCGGACACTTGCCCATCCTCAAGTGGAGGAGGGAACGCTGGGGTCCAGCCTGATTTGGGGCTAGGCTGGGTGTTTTGGTGCCTGATGCCTTTTTTCCTCCGGGCCTGATGGGATGTGCCTGCAGAGGGGCACTGCCCTGGCTGCAGAGACCCTGTGGACTCACTGTGGAGCTGAGCCCACCCTTCCAACAGCCCAYGGCCCCAGGTCTGTATAAGTGGGATGCAGGGTCTGTGGACCCCAGCTTTGTTCCCAGCCGTGACCATGCTCACAAGAGCTCAGCTGTGCTGGTGCCTTTGAGGCTTTGCTTCTTTTTCTTCCCTCCCTTTTCTCTCTCTAGGGCAGCGGGGTGGCCTCGCCTGGGGCTGGATCCCTGCCCGGGCTGTGCTGTGTGAGCTGGGCTCCCTGGGCAGCCCAGGGGCTCCTGGCTGCCGAGGCACTTCCCTAACGTGAGCTGGCATTCCCGAGTGTGCCTGCGGCTGCGCAGCCACGGCCGTGTCCGTCCCAAGGCCATCCACAGCCCGGATCCTTCCCTTGCTGCTCTTTATGGTTCTCCAGCGTTCCGGGGAGCGCAGCACGTCCCTAAACTGTGGGATCAAGTGACAGAAAATAGGAGCTGGCAACAGCATAGGAATTTTTTTGGTGCCTCTAGCCAGCTGCTGAGTAATATCAGCTCTGTTGTGCAGTGCTCCCAGGATGTGATGGGGAATGCAGGGTGGTCTGTGTGTGAGCAGGGAAGGGGTTGGACCAGAGCATGTTCCCTGCAGCCCCAGACTGGGATCTTCTGCTCGTCCAGCCTGGCCAGAAAAGCCTCTCCTTCAGCTCACTCTTGCTGTGGATGTTCCTTTTGCTGCCAGGGGTCCTGATGAGGTAAAAGCTGGTGCCACTGACCTCATGAATTCCTCGTGCAGGTGCACCCAGAGCAAAGTCTGCTCTTCCAGGCGGTTTCCCAGTCAGATGTGCTTCCCGAGATGATGGGGTTCCCTCGGCAGGTGCTGCCAGTTGTTCCCACCTCAGTCTGTTACTCAGGCTGCTCTGTGGGGTGGAGGGCGATGGAGACCCTTCACCTTGGCTTGCTGGGTCTGAGCAGTCACCAGTGTGGTGGGTTCAGTCCTGGAGAACTTTGGGGCTTACTGGGACATGCTGATATGTCCCTTTTCCTTCTACACCCATCACACTTCTTTCGTGTCCTTTGAACCTCTCATCTCTTTAAATTAGAGGAGTTTAAACTCTTTTCTCCTGCCTTGTAATAAGCCCAGGGAATTCCTTCCAGCCTTCTCTGAAAGCCTTCTCGTTGGCATCACGCTCCTTGTTCCTCTGCCTCTAATATCTTGGGGAATCTGGCCAGAAAGAGGTGCCCAGGCAGAGCAATGTGTTGGGAAGGTGATCCAAAAGGAGGGGATCCATACTCCCCTCCCTCCCTTCCATGCCATCCAAACCGGGCAGCCCGTGGTCAAGCTGTGTCCACGGCAAACATCTCCCATCATCTTCTGTCTGGAGCAGATTTTCAAGGTGGGCAGCTCGGGGTCTTCAAGGGGATGCCAGTGCTGGGTGCCACTCCGTTAAGGTGGTCTCAACTCGTGGAGCCTCCTGGCCCTTACTGGGGGTGGCCTGGGGACGGGAGGCTGTGAAGTAGGGGCAGCAGGAAAGGGGGGCTGCTGTCAATCACGGCAGTGGCATTTTGGGGAGCTGGCAGGTCCGTTTGGGAGTCAGGCACGTTTCAGGCTGAAGGCACATCCAGCAGAGGTGACGGTGGCTTTATCTGTGCGGGCAGGTCCTCGCCCGCTGTTGCTGGGAGGCTGCTCCATCTGCGCGTTCCCATCAGGGGCTCTGGCATTTTTCCTCCCCCACACAGAGGGAGGGAGGGCTGCAGGGGTGCATCCGTCACCTGAAGAGCCCCCGGGCTTCGGCTGAACTTTGTGTTCCAGCAATAAAACCATGCTAGGAAATGTGTGCTGTAACAAAGCCCGTGGATATAATACATCCGTATCACACTGTACCTTTCATCTTGAAGGATTCCCAAGGAGCTTTACAAACTCGGTGTGCTGCAGCCTGCCAGGGTGACTGAATGTTATCAGGAGCAGCGGCAGTCTAATCTCTGTGGTAGTATTTCCCCCCCCTCGCAGGGGGAACTTTATGAAGTCTGGTCTCGGACTAGCGCTGCGCTGGTGTTTTCCTCTAAGCCCGAGTTTCTCAGGAGAAGCAGGCAACCCGTGTAGCTGTTTGTTATGCAAAACCACCAAAGAAATATTTTTCCTGGGGCAGTAGGAGTGGGTGGGAATTAYTTTCACACGGCTTCAACAGCTTTGGATCTTGACAGAAGAGGCATTCACAGGGGAATGTGCCCTCCGTGCAGCCCCAGAGAGGGGATGATAAAATTTAAACGCTTGAGGAATYGCTTCTGGGCATTAGCAGGGTGGTAGAGTTCAGCTGACGGGGCAGGTCTTGGGAGGGAGACTAAATGTCTGCTTGAAATACTTGGTGTGCGAGTCTTTTGTCACCCAGTGTCGCCTTCTGTCCCTGCAGAGACAGCCCCTGAGCCAGCTGATGGTGGGTCCACATCCTGCAGCCTTTGTAACATCTGGGCAGCTGCTGCTTCCCACCTCCTCCAGGCTGGGAGCAGGGAAGGGCGATGCCTCCATCGCCCTCGCTGGTTTCCATCTCCAGTTGGGTTTATTTTCATCTGCTCTTGACTTACCTGGAGCTGGGGGATGTATCTGAAGCTGCTCTGGGCAGTGACAGAGCCTAAAAACCAAAACTGAAAGCAGGATCAGGGGCACCAAGTGAAGCTCTTGTCRGAAGCATATGCTTGGAGCACGCTGGGTAGCTGGAATCTATTTTAGTTTGGAGTGGTACACATGCAGCCTGTTTTGTTTAGCAGTTTGTTTATGGGATGTATTTTCCCATTCTGTGTAGCTCCCCAAATGTGTGCTATAAACAAACTGTAAAATCAAAAGCAGCCTCTACGTGTTCCCATCAAGCGCATCACGGGAGAGGCAGGGTGCGTGGTGCCTGCTTCAGGAGGAGACAGCACACCAGTGGGGGAGGTTATTTTGTCGTGTCTGAGTATGGGAATCGCTGTGGGCACTGCTGGGGACAGGGACATCTCAGAAGCACACCAGCCCTTTTGTCCATTTGCTCTTGCTCCAGACCTTCCCAAGCTCATCCCCAAGGAGCGCAGGTGTTGCCTCCTGCTGCTGCTTTCGCTTTGCCTCTTTCCCTGAACCCCACTGAGGAGGTTCCTCAGGCCGCCAGGAACGGGATGTGCTGTTGCCAGCATCATTCACGGATCCTGGACGTTCGAGAACCTTGAATATTGATCCAACTTCGAAAAGGCATTGGAGGTTTCTGGCTGTCCTTACTGTAGCCATTTCAGTTGCATGCCTCGTACTGGATCAACAGCCCTGTGTTTCCTGCTTTAATTTTCCTGAGCGTGATCACAAGGGCTGGAAGTGCATTTAATTAAGCAGCGACAGCCTTGCCTTTTAACGCAGTTCAAGAAACCAGAGCTGCTTGAAGACACAAACTCCATTACGCTGCTTTACATCCTCCAGCACTCGCCGTTTCCTCCTCTGGTGTTCGTCGCTCTCCCAGACGGGCAGCGCGGTTGTCCTCGCTGTGTTCCCGGCTCCTGCCGCGTCGGGGGAGGAAGTCCATGATCCGGGGGAATGGCAGCTGGGAGGGAGGTCGGGGACGCTGCCTGTAGGGGCTGCTCGCAGCCAGCTCGGGGTCCTGCCGGAGCAGCAGCTTGCAGGGCAGGCACGCTGCTCTCCACGCTCCGCTCGCTTTTATTCCGCTTTTGTGGCAGCCGCCTTCGCTGCTCGGCCGACAGGCTGTGCCTCAACGTGCTGTGTGTGTGGGGACGGGGACAGGAGCTGGGATTTGGGCAGGATGGAGACTGGGGATGCTGCTGGCCTCGGGGGTGCTGCCAGGATCCCGCTCCCCAGGAGCGCGTGCTGCCCGAAATCCCGCGTGCTGCCCTCCACTCGGTGTGCTGAGGGAAGTTTTCTCTGCTGCCTGGGCTTGCTTTAAAGACTGTTGTAAAACCTTTTCCCTCCTCGGTGATGAAAGGTTTTACAGTGTGTTGCAATGAGCCACTTAAAGGCAAAACAGGAGGAAAAATCCTGTTCGCAACGCTCCTCCCGGCTGAGCTGCCGTGGTGTGAGATACGGGGTGTTTGTAGGGGATGCTGGAGGAAAGTCGAGCCTTGTGAGAGCCGGTTCTTTGCTAAACAATCCATTGGTGTTCCTCCCGTGGCATCTCCCAGCTGCATTTCCTCCCCAAAACCGTGTTTCCCGCTGCTCAGAGGCTTCTCTGGTTTGAGGTGTGCTTTAAGTCATGTAAATCCAACATTTTAGTAGACTGCGGTTTCCAAAGCCTCTCTCCAGCAGGGATGGTGCAAATTTATCCCTGGAGTCCTTTCCCACAGCTGAAACAGCTTCGTGGTCACCACACTGGGAAGGGTGTTCCAAACCCTCCGTTGTCCCACAGCCTTGCTCTCCAGGAACCTGTTGCGGGACAGCACAGAGGGGTTTGGGCTGGGAAGGAAGGTGATACTTTAGTTGTGGCTCAAAAGGCAAAGGCACTTCTGTGGATTTGGGGCCGTGGGTTTTAATCGCTGCTTCCTTTGATCATCTCTCTACTGAACTGCTCTGGAAGCGCCTCAGGGTGAACAAGCAGGTGTTGGTGCTCTGCTCGTTTTGCCGTGGTTGGGTGAGGGAAGAATTGAGATGGTAGGAAAGCTGTTCTTGGGGATGGTGCTTCTCTCAGCCGAGGCAGCTGGAGGGCAGGTGAGACCCGGCTGGGAACAGGCTGCAGCCCGAAATTGGCTGCTCCTGGCCCTGCAGTTTCCCCGCTCTTCTCCCTGCTCTYGTTCTTCCAACTCTCTGCAAATATTTGCAGCAGTTAGGGAACTGCCCAAGGACGTTTTTATTCCTGGCGTGAGCTGAGTTAGAGGGGAAGGTTGGGTTGGGAGAGTGGTCTCGCAGTGGGCAGCAAGATCTGCCTTGTCCAGCAGCCTCTTGCTGTGGTGGCAGAAGATCAGGAAACAGGGCACAGGTCTCTGGAGCATCCCTGGAGCTGTTCCTTAATATGCCATGGCCCAGGGGTGTGTGGGAACAGGRACAAGAGCTGGGATTTGGGCAGGATGGAGGCTCTGTGAGCTGGAGGTGCTGCCAGCCTCGGGGATGCTGCTGCCTTTGGTTGCTCCTGCGTTCCTGCTGCACTAATGCGTGTCCTGACTGAGCTGAAAGGGTTCCACAGCAGCTCCTGAGGGGCTCCTGCATCTCCCCCCTGCATCTCCCCAGCGCTGGCCTCTCTGGGAAATCCCTCAGATGCTGGGAATGCTGCACCGTGCCCGCACAGACGGGATGCAGGGAGGGAAGAGGGAGGTTTTTCTTTGAGGTCTCACGGATGTGCCGAGCGCTGACCAGGGGCCGGCGCAGAGGGAAGGATGCTTCTGTTAATTAGCACGAGATGAAAGGAAAACTTGTCTTTATTCAAAGAGCAGCTTGTTCCAGTTTCATCGCAGTCCCTCAGTTCTGAGCTTTAAAGTTCGGTGAATGTGTGAACAATAAGTTTGGGAAGATGTTTTGAAGGCAGAATGGCAGCATTGTTATGAAAATGCTRAAGGGGAGTTGTGACACTGTTTTGAAGATGAAAGTATTTTTGCAATCTTAAACTGACACATTTTAAAAGAAAAAGAAAAGAAAAAGAAAGTTTTCGTGAAAGACAGCTCTCAACAAGACTCTCCCTGGCCACAATCAAACGTGRCTGTCCCTGAAGGCACTTTGAGGTGCTGCTGGCTGTGGATCTCACGTTGATGACCCTGTGTCCAGCACAGTGGGGTGGTGCTTACTGGTGTTACTGGTGTGTGCTGGGCAGGGCGAGCTCTGCACAGCCCCGATGGAGGCAGCAGTGAGTGCGTCCTGCCCTGGTGGGTGTTGCTTCCCTCCAGGCAGCTGATGGATCAGCAGAGCAGCAGGATGAGGGCACAGAGATGAGGCCATGTGGACGGGGCATGGACACGTGCCAATGCCATCCTTGATGCCCCAGCGACGCCCTCACCACTTCTGACCCCAGCAGCACTCACTGCACGTCGAGTTGGGTCCGTGAAAACAAATTTTCCACACGTTTAGCAAGCGTCTGTGTCATGGATTAGCCAAACATGGCCCCGTCGGTGCGGAGTGGAGGGGAGGCAGGACCTGCCCACTGCTGGCTCTGGCTCTGGGCTGCCTCTGCTCCTTGGCTGTGCCACAGGACTTGCCAGTTCGTGCTGTTCCAGCTCACCCAGTGGYCCTGGAGAAGCCAGGCTGGGGGTGGAGGCTGGCCATGACGCTGCTGTCAGGGGAGGGAATGGCCTGGAGGGCCTGGGGATGTGCAGCAGCTTGGGCTCCATCCAGTGACTGGCTCCCCATCCCAATGCTGCATCTTGCCAGCTGGAGCTGCAGTCCCAGCCTAACCCCAGTCTCCYGCTCGCTGCTGCCTGAGCTGAGCAACCTCTTGGAATCACAGAATGGCCTGGGTTGGAAGGAACCTTCGAGATCATCTCATTCCAACCCCCTACCCATGAGGGTGGCACACAGGGAGGTGTCCAGGGTATTCTGAGCCCACCTCCCTTTTGCCAGCTGCCTGCAGTTCCTCTTGTCCAGCTCAGCAGACGGCACCATTGGTCACACACCAAGCACTTCTTCTTGGGGCATTCTCTTCCATGATCATCTGAATGCACTGGCTTGTGGCGATGGCTTTTTTTCTATTCCCATAAAGCTCTAGTTTCCGTTGGACACCCAGGGGCCTCTGAGTGGGTGCTCTGTAATTAAAAGCAATCTATTGCCGTGTCTGAGGGGGCTGTGTGAGCTACGRGGCCGTGAGCCCTGGTCTCCTGCAGCAGAGCTGTCAGGCAGTTCCTCCCGTAGAAAATAGACACAAAAATTCCTCTTCCGCCCCCAACTTTGTCTTCCTGCCAGCCCTGGATTCCAGGTTTATTTCAAGGTCTTTTCTTTTGGGCTCGGGTAGGTGCAGAGCGTGTATTTTTTGCCATGTGAGTCTGACAAGCCCTTGGGGAGGATGAGTGGGTGTCTTGAAGTGTAAGGGAGAAACTTGGCAAGTGCTTCAGCTCCAGGATCTCTTTGCATTTTTGGCTGCATCTCCTTTTTTATCCTGCTGCTCTTAAACTTTTCTGAACCAGTGAAATCAGCCCCAGCAGTGCTGCCATCCAGGAATACCTCTGCTCCCGTTCCTCGAAGGTCAGGCCACAGGGACTGCCTGGGTTGGGGCTTCTCCCAAGGGTGCCAGCCACTGGATGTTGCTGGATGGGGCAATCCTGGACTTCTCCTGCCCAGATCTGTGGATGGGGATGGTCTTACCTCTTCTACCTCATGGAGGAGGGTCCTCTGCTCTTGGAGGTGGGCAGGAAGGTGCTTGGAGCTGGCTGCACCAAGAGGCAGCTGTACATTGGATGTGTGTGCCATGCTTGGGTGGTTCCCAAAGGAGAGGCTCTCCTGAGCCTCTCTGAGGTGATTTGTTCCTTGTTGTGTCTTGTTCCATGCTCCCGACTTGGTTCCTGGCCTTGTCCATGGGATTTGGGATCTGGTTTCAGGAGGTCAAAGCAATCACTTAACTGTGCTGAAGACTGGGGGAAAGAGCTTCCCTCCGGGATCTTCCCTGTGCTGCAGTTAAAGGAAGCGCACGGGAGCGTGCAGATTCATCTGGTGGAAAATCCAGGACTCYGGGTCGTTCTGGGATTCTCCTCTTGGCTTTGCTATTTACTCACGAAATGACTTTGACCGAGTGAGCACAGCTCCTGTACCTCTTCCTCATCCACTGTTTGCAGGAGCCTGCAGGAGCTCCCATTTTCCATTACTGAGGTGGTGTAAAATTCCCACGTGGAGCTGGGAGGGAGAGACAGACCCTTTTGGCTCCTTTCCTTCCACGCTGCCCGCGGGCTGGTGGTGCAGAGAGGGCTGAGGAGAGGAGACCAGGGGAAGTGCRAAGCCAGAAGTGAAAGAAATGGGACTCGACAGGCCAGGATGTGCTGCTTCCCCGTGCAGTTCTCTATCCGACAGCTCTTCCCACGGCTCAGCGAGGGCCTGGACAGCGGGAGAGTGGCACGGTGCTGCCTCTGCCCGTGGCTGTGACACGCTGTCCCGTGAGGAGATGGGGTTTTCTCCCTGCTTTGGTGTGCTAAAAACGATCAGTGCTGTTGAAAGCTCCCCCAGCATCTCCTGATCTCTGCGAGGCACTGACAGCTCCTGTCATTAGGCAGCCGAGGAGGTAACCTTAGCAACCCCACGCTGGTGCTGGGGACCGGCTCCAGATACCCTCGGGGACGGCGTGTGTGGTGTTCAAATGGGCTCTCACGGGACCGGAGAGCTCTGCACACAGCGTCCTCCCTTCCCAGGACCGTTCCCGTGGCTGGTGGTGCCTGTCATGRAGAGCAGGAGCTGGCACAGATGGAGGCTCTGATGTCTCTTCACTGTGTGGTGCACGGGCTGGGTGCTCTGCCTGCCACAGCTCTGGGGAGAAGGGCTACTGGGGCAGCACTGGGAGGGAACTGGTGCAGAAGGAGGTGCTGAGCCTGCTGCTGCACTGTTGTAACCTGTGCTGCAGGGAGTGGGGTCTGGGAGCTGCATCAGGAGGAGCTCTGGGCATGCAGGAGAGCAGGAACCTGCACAGTGTGAGGCATGCACTCAGACAGTCCCTCTCCTGAGTTTGAGGGTGGAGGGAGGTGATGGCCTGGCAGCAGAGCAGGGCTGGCTGGGGCTTGGAGGGTGGTGGACAATGTCCTGTGCCCTGGGAGCTGAGAGCCTGGATCTGCTGCAGCATCCTCATCCTGCCGTAGACTCCCCACCCCCTGTCCTCCTCCCCACCCCTTGTTCTCCACCCGATCCCTCATCCTCCTCCCTATCCCTCATCCTCCTCCCCATCCCTTGTCCTCCCCATTTCAGCTTCAGCACCGAGCACTCCCTTAAAGCCTGACCATGCCTCTTGCCCCGTGGGCTCTGGAAGGGGCCTTGGCTACTCGAAACAGTGCTCGGAAATACTTTTTTTATAGCAGCTGGGAGCCAGCCAGGGCAAAAATGAGCTGAGGCCGCTGAAGGGAGATAAGCTGGGACGTAAACTGTGATTTTCTGCCCTGTGAGCCCTATGCATGGATTTCATCTTTTAATGGAAGTGCAGTAAATAAAAGCCATTTTCACAATAAGCCGAGCAACAGGTCATAAGCGTCTGAGCCACTGAAATTGATAGAAGCGAGCTAAGCGTAACAAATCTCCCAAAATTGCACCAGACTCCACTTGTATCTAGTCCCTTCCTGCATCTCACCAATTACAGCAAACGGCAATTATTTCTGAGCCAGAGCTTTCTCTGAATAAAACCTCAGTCCAACTGTAGATGCTTTATCTTCTTTTCAAATAGATTTGTACCGGAGGAAAAAGCCCCGGTGGGGAGAAATCCCATTTGAAGGGGTTTTCCCTAGCAGCGTTTCCGGAGACGGTGGATGCTGGACGCGCACGGAGGCRTAAATTTGACCGATCCATAACATGCTGACCCTGGTTGAGGGGGGATTTGGGGAGATGTCAAGCGTGTTCCCGTCTGGTTGTGTCTCTGTTAGGACRGAGTGTGGGCTGGGGATGTGCAGCCATCAGGGAGTGACACCCTCGCTCCTGGAGTGCTCCTGTGGATGGGGCCCCTGTGGAGCACTGACTTTTCCCTCTTCAGGTTAGATCCAGTGGCTGTCTGTTCCCAGTCTCCACCCCAAGGCCCCGTGCTGGTCCCCAGCGATGCTTTGGGGTGTGAAGCAGAGTCTCAAGTCCCTGCTCAGACTAAATGCCAGTGCCTTTGTCCCTTATAACCTCTGTGCTTTTTTTAGAATCCTCTCTGCCGCAGAGCCTTGGGGATGCACCTGCAGCGAGGAGAGTGCAGGGGGGGAGATTTCCCTGTCTCTGTGCCAGTTTGGCCCATTTGAGGGGGTTACTTTGGAATTTATTTGACTTTATTTGCAARTGCTTGTGAAGAGGTGCTGATTTTATACACAGAGATGTGGCACTGCTGGCTTTACCTGCTCAGTCTCGAGTGCACAGTCAAAACCCTGAACYTTGTGGCTTTGGGTGTTTGAGCAGGACGTCCCCTGGTGCTGTACAGACCAAGGGAGTGACCACTGGGTTGTGCAGGTGGCCCTTGGTGTGTATTTGGTCCCTCCTTGGCTGAGTGGGTGCTGGGGCATGAAACATCTCAGCCCCCRTGTTTTCCTCTATGTAGGATTGAAGTGCCTTGTTTTGGATTTGCTGGAAGCCTGTTCCTGCTGTCAAATACCTCGAGATGCTGATGAAGAAGTGCCACAGGATAGTGGGCGTATGAAGCTCAACTGACTTTCTGATTGATGTCATTAGTCCTCCCTACTGAAAAACCCCTGGGAAGCTGGACACTTTCTGTCTCTGGATTTCTCCAGAAGCTGTAGCTGAACAGCTTCTCCATAGGTGAGCAGAGGCTGCTAATGTAGCACCCTCCTGGGTGCCTGGAAAAACGGCAAGGTCTGGAATTACTCAAGAACTGATTTGTGTTTCGTGGTGTTGTCAGTGAAGTGCCTCAGCTGGGATATTCTGCGATGCCTGGGAGCTGTGGGATGGGATGGGATGGGATGGGATGGGATGGGATGGGATGGGATGGGATGGGATGGGATGGGGAGATGCATTTCCTGCAGGGCCCCTGGGACACCTCTCAGGAAGTCTTCTCAAGAACGGGGAGTGACGAGCATTGCTCAGTGATGTGTCCTCCCCTGTCATGGGCGAGCAGGGTTTGATTGATTCACTCTGTGTTAGCTTCTCATGAAGAAAACTGTTGGTTATTTTTTTATTATTTTTACCTCAGACTTGGGAATTACATTCCTCATCTCCCTCGGAGGGTTGTTAATGAAAGGCACTGAACCAGCCTGTCTTCAATTTAATTTGTCTGAGCTGGCAGCCCCATCCAAACACCTCCCAAAATATATCATAGAATCCTAGAAYGCTTTGAGTTGAAAGGGACCTTAAAGCCCATCTAGTTTCAAATCCCTGCCATGGGCAGGGACACCTTYCACTATCCCAGGTTGCTCCAAGCCCTTTCCAACCTGGCCTTGGACACTTTCAGGGATGGAGCAGCCACAGCTTCTCTGTGCCAGTGCCTCACTACCCTCACAGGGAAGAATTTCTTCCTAATATCTAATCCAACCTTGCCCTCTGTCAGTTTGAAGCCATTCCCTCTTGTCCAGGGCTCTTGATACATCCCACCACAGGGATGCACCTTCGTCATCCACCTTCGGACTCTCCTTTATTGGCAGTATGGGAGGTAAATCAAATAAAGCACAGGCTCAGCATGGTTATTCAGTCCACCCCCCTCCCCTGGCGAGCGGTTCTGCAGGCAGAACGTGTTCATTTACTCGCCTAAACGAAATTCCATCGTCCACCTCCCGTGGCGTGTAATGAATCCAGCCGGAGCCGCTCGGCCYCTGTAGCCACACAGATCGGAGCTCYCCGAGATGCTCCACGAACTGTGACTTGCTCTCTGCGTCTCGCAGCGCTCCCATAACGCACTTGGCCCCCACCAACCTCTTTTCAATTTGGGAAGTGCTGTCTTTGTTTTCCTTTTGCCTTGCCAGCTGTAATCCCTGCCTGGCGGTGCCCCTTCCTGGGTAGCCGTTTATTTCCCTTAATCTTTTATGAAGTACTTTTATCATAAGCTCTCTGAAAATCCGCTGAAATGAGACCCTCTAAATCACCTTCATTTATTTTAGAGGCTTGCTTTTGCTGATAATACTGCCAGGTTGCTTAGCACACCTCTTTTCCACCGTTCCTTAAGGAAGTTGTCTTGACCTTGCTCAGATTCCACTTTGCTGCCTTCTACACTGGCTGGCCCCTAATTAGACTGTGAGTGAAGCTCTTGGTCTCCTGCAGTTTGGTATTTAGTTCTTTGGTCCCGGAGCCACGTCCTGCTGCTTTTGAAAAATAAAATAACAACAATAAAAAAATAATGCTGCAGCTGTTTCACTGTGTACACAGCTTTTAGGAGAAGCATCCAGGGCTTGGCAGATACTGCAGGAATTGTATTAGTGTTTGATACAACTCTGTACCTGAGCTAAGAAACCTTTTCAGATGTGTAGGACCGAAATKAGCTTGGCAGCCAGGCTGCACAAGTTTGGCTAAGTAGATATAATCCTGAAATGGTTTGAGTTGGAAGGGACTTTAAAGCTCATCTCRTTCCAACCCCTGCCATGCACAGGGACACCTTCACTAGGCCGGGTTGCTCCAAGCCCTGTCCAAGCTTACCTGGAGTGCCCAACACCTCTGATGGAGCTTTTTTGATAATTCTTTCCTCGTTTGACTTGGAGAGACTTTTCTTTCCTGGAGATGCTGACCCCTGAAGACAGGGAGAGCTGTGGATGAGCTGTTTGCCCATGGACAGCAGCCTTAGGTCAGCCCTCGTGTGCACAGGGAGCAGGGAGRCTGTGGCATAGCCCAGCACTGCTGTGGGAAATTATTATTTTCTTTCCTGTGAGGTAAAAGTAGCCCATTCTCAAGGCCTTTTCCTGGTGTGAAAGCTTGGGGAGAAATCACACCAGCTGGGGAGGTTTCTGTATTTGGGAAAATCAGGCTGTTCAGAGCAAAGCCCCCACCTTGCAGGCTCGGGCAGAGCTGTATCCAGCTGCTGGAAGCTGCAATTGGATAAATTCAGGCTGAAAACGAAGCTCAAATCCACAAATGAAATTAGGTGGCCGCTGTTGGGTGGGAGGTTGTGCTGTGGGCTTGCTGTGGTCGATCCTGCCTTTGGGAACAGCTGGATTCTGGAAGTGCTGCTCAGGTGGCAGCTCCCTCCTGCACTCCACCTGCTGGGAGGCTACAACAGACTGGAATATTGCTCTTTTTTCCTGCTTYCTACAAATAAAATGAGATTCTTCCCGGGCTTCTCAGGAAGGGTGGGATGCGGGAGGGATGGCTTTGAATAGAAACATCCATCCTCCCCTGCATCCCTCCTCCTTCTCCCCCATCCTCTCGCTCCTCTCTGCAAGGTTAAATGCCACAGCCGAGAAGGAAATTGAGTTTCAGTGCTCCCAAAGGCTGCTCTCAGCTGGGGAAATGCATCATCCCCCTGGGCTCTCCTGCTAATCCCTCCTGGGATTCTTGGAGCCTGGGAGGCAGTGACACAGCCCTAGGGGGTTGCAGCCGGTGCTCCTGGTGTCCTCGGGTCAATGGGATACTGGTCCCATTATGCACTTGTAATGGAGAGGATATCTCTAAAAGCAAGGATTTATTCACTGTGTCTGGCCTGGCAGGGGCAATTTGGGATTGGAAGGAATAAGTAATCAGGTTTCCATTTTCCGAGGGCAATGCCAAGTGAAAATGTATGAGTCTATTTCCTTTTTTTATTATTGTTTAGAAATAACAAAACCTTGTGCCCTGCACACAGGGTGGGCTCTATATTAAAAATAGAGGTTAAAGACTCAGAGCAGAGCTACAGAATCCTTGTGAGAAACGAGTCCAGGACATTTTTCCTGGGAATCTCAGGGTGGAAGAGCTACTGATCCCAAGACGGGCTTGTAGATTAGGGAAAATTGTGTTGTCCCACATCCCTTCACCCCCAGCCCCCTTTCCTGTGGGACTCAGGGAATTATTCTACTTTGACCATACAAGTTGCCATCAGCTGCTGGGGGACCTCATCTCCTGCATCCATTTGGCGTCTTCAAAGAAAGATGTTTGATAGGTCTCAGTTTTCAGAGAGTGGAGGGAAATTGAGCCCATGCTGCCCATCAGTGTGTGTGTATATGTGCACGTGTATATGTATGTGTATATAAAAAAGCATATTTAAGCATGTTGGCTGATACATTAAAAAATCATCATTATTGGTTACACAAATTACTGGCAATATTGCTGTGGCTGCGTTACAGCCTCAATTTTCACTTGATTGCTACCACATAATTTTTAAGCAAATAACCAAAGCATTCTAACTTAAATATTGTCACAGTATCCTTTTAATAGGCAAATGAGGTAATTATAATCTCCTTGGATAATAGGATAGCTTCTACCTACCAACATGCATGTAATGCATTCTGCTGATTTTAGGAAGATTGGGAGAGCTGCCTTTTCTTCAGCAGTAGTTCTGCAAAGCTGGAAGAACCCTTCAGCTGGGTGAGCAGGGAAAATCTTAGGACCATGGAATATCCTGAGTTGGAAGAGACCCACAGGGTTCAGCGAGTCCATCCCCTGGCCTTGCCCAGGGCAYCCCAACAATCCCACCCTGTGCCTGGGAGCGATGTCCAAAYRCTCCTGGAGCTCTGGCAGCTTTGGGGCCATGCCCATTCCCTGGGGAGCCTGTTCMGTGCCCAACAGAGCTGGACATGTGTCCTGGTGCTGAAGCTCATAGGGGCTGCTTTTTTTCTGGGAAGTTTTTCCATGGCCAGGGATAAACTCTGAAATAATGTGTACAGTGGTGGCTCAGTCTTGGGATTAGTGGCTGAGTGAAGATTGTGGCAAAAGGAAGAGTTTCTGGCATGGTGCTGCCTTTTTAAAATGAACTCCAAACTCTTGCAGCCCCAAAACCTGAAACCTCTGAGTGGCTTCCCAGCTCTGCTTGTTGAATTTTGGGCTTGAGCAGGAGTGGTCAGCTCCAGCCTGCTGGTGCTGCTGGGGGCTGGGGGCTGTGGGCAGCTGGGGCTGGGCACGGGCAGGGGTTGGCATTGCCACTGGTGCCCACCAGCTCTGCAGCTTCTGCTTTGTCACCTTCCCCTGGGATGCTCCCTGGGAACAGTGGCTGTACAGGGAAGGGCAGGGCCCGGGAAGGGGGAGTTTGTTTCTCACTTGTCTGCGTCAAAGTTTTATTGGCCTGGTCTGAGGTTTGCAGCAAGGTGTTAGGAATGGGTCTTGGCGCTTGGATCTGGAATTGCTGGAGGGAAAGCTGGCAGCTCCGAGGCCATTCCTTATGATTTCCAAGTGAAAGGATGAGTGCTGGGCTTGGCTGCTGGAGCCGTTTCCAGTGGTCTGTGCAGGGAGGGGAGGCTGGGCTGGAATTTTACCGCTTACCTACACCCAGGGCAAGGAGTCAGGATGCAGAATGCCTGGGCTGGAGGTGCTGCCTGTGAGCAGGATGCTTGGCTTCCTTCACTCTGCCTGCGGCCGCTGGCAGCCCAGGGGGATGCGATGCACGCAAAGAGCTCACAGGAACCACCGATCACAAAAAATTCACCCCAAATTCATCCCCTTCGGCATCCCCCACTCCTCCAGTCACGGTCTGGTGACTCCCGTGGCCCTCCAGCATTCACCAGCAGCATTCCATGAGCAGCCTCTCCTGTGTCCCCGCGGTGTCCCCGGTGCTCCCTGCCATGGAGCTGACGGGAGGGGGATCCCAGCTGCGGAACGACCCTGGCTGCCGTACCTCGCCATCACCTAAGCTATACTTCCTCCTGCTTTCTCCACCCTGCCTCCGGTGATTGTGGCCGGGAGAACGCCTTGATTGCCGACAGCTTCTCGGGAGTTGCGGCACAATTGAATCAGTTCCCTTTCAGTGCATAGAAGCCCTTCAAATTGTAATCACGGGCCATTCTCCTTCTCTGCATTGTGTTCGGCAGCCAGCTGCGAGCCGGCCTCTCCTCCTCCTGCTCCTTCTCCTCCTTTTCCTCCATTTCCCCTGAGCCCCCYGGGCCGCGCTGGCACCGATCCCCCCGCTCTCAGCCCCGGCAGGGCTGCGGGTGTTTGCACGCCCTCTGCAAATAAGCCTTGTGATGGAGCGGGCKGGGATGGCATGGAAAAGCCGGCGGGAGCAGGGGAGGTGACTTCTGGGGACAGCCAGTGTCCGYGGGACAGGGGCTCTGGGTTGGGGATGCTGTGCTTGTGTATCCATATCCCTTTCTGATGCGGAGAGGGGAAAGTCCTAGGTTAAGGCAAAATGAGGGCACTGCCGGGCTCCTGTCCCGCCTTGCTGTGAGTGTAGCACTTGGAGCTGTAATGCTGCYTTTGAGGTGGGCCCTCTCCTAGGACCAATCCACTTTTTTCAGGGGAAAACTCCAGGCATGAGCTGGAAGCAACCACATCTCTCTGCCCAGCMTGTGGGACTGAGTGGAAGCCAGAAGGGAAAGCAGAAACCACCCTCTGCCGTCCTGGGAGCAAAATCATCGGCATCCTCCCCTGCTGCTCTGCTGGGCATCCCAGCAGGGCTGGGAAAAGGTGGCCAGGGGCTATGCAGGGCTGAACTGGTGACTCCCGGAGCCAGGACAGTTCCCCCGAGGCGAGGCCCTGGCAGTGCTGCCGCTGCCTCCCTCCTGGTGCCGTGCAGCTCTTTTATCACCCATTTATCAAGCACTGCGCTTGCTACGTCATCAGCTGGATTTCTGCTGCTCTTGCTCTTCTTTCTCTCCCCCTGACCCTTCACTTTCTTTGTGCTGCATCATTTTTTATTTCCTTGGCRTTCCTTTTGTTCCCCATCTCCCCCTCCGTGTCTTTCTGCTCCTTTCAGGAGCTTCCCGGATGTTTCTGTCCCGTGGGACCGTGTCCGTGCAGATGCCAGCAGGACCAGGAGATGCCTGTCCTGCCCCTCCGTTCCCATTCCGTGTGGGCAGGTGAGGGAATGCTGCCTGCTGCCTGCCCAGAGCGAGCAAACGCAGCAGAGGGTCRACGGAAAATTGAGTGCAGAGAGAATTAGGGCAGCAAGGCAGAATAATAAAACCTATTGCTGTTGAAACCACGCCAGGAGGAGCTATAAAGGGAGGGCTGGGTGCCAGCTCTGGGGAAAAAGATATGATGCAGCGTGACCCAGAGCTCGTCTGTCTGGAAGTTAGGATTGGGCTGGGATAAGCTGCTGGGCATGGGGACGGCAGGGAGGTGACACTGGCTGTGGCAGAGCCCTGGGGCCACCTCCCCTTGAGACCCTCGCTCCTCTCCCCACACTCTCCAGTGTCCACCGGTGGTGCTTGCCGGTCCTCCAAGAGGAAAACCTAAAACTTGTTAAACYTGAAAGGCGTGAGGTGCCCAGAGTGCAGCGTGGCTGGGGATGACTGTCATGTCCTGTAAGTGTGGGACAGGAATCGGCGTGAGTTTGCCCTGGAAGCACTGTCCCGATCCAGCAGCACAGCCCAGGCATGTGCTCAGCGCTCAGCACTGCTGGGGCCTCAGGTCGATGCTCTGCTGAAACAGATCCCACAGACTCCAGGTGCCGTTTGCTTTGTTTGGATTTTTTTTGATTTTTTTTTTTTCCTTTTTTTTCATGTAGGGAAGAGGAACTCTCTCAAGGTGGCAGTCAATTAAAAATAACAGAACTCGAAACCTGGCTGCTGTGATCCATCTCTCTCCCYCCCACCAAGCCCCATCGGCTCCTTGTGAATACAGAAGCGATGTTAGCAATGTTAACAACGTCGTTATCACAGGCGGAGTCTTTAAGGCAGCCTGGTTTGTCTCCGAGGCCTTCAAACTTCCTTTTGTCCCAAGGAGTCAAAGTAAATTGTAGGCAGCCAGCTAGAATATGTGTCCCTGGGGGATCTTTCACCTGCTAGATAAGCGGGGTGGGGGGTTTGATGCTCATTGAGGCCTGCAGCAATTCCTGAGCTCTGTGATTGTGCAAGTGTCACCATTATGTGCCGCACAGTGGCACGATGGGATGTACTGGGAAAGGGCCAGGGAAGCAGAGGCATGCCTGGGGCATCCCTGCTTGGCATCACCCAGCGCGTGGCATCCTGAGGCTTCAGAGGAGCCTCCAAGCCCCTGGGGACCCTTTGCCACGGGACCTGTTGTTTTRCCCTCGTGCTGACAAGGAACTTGGCTTTTCCCAGCAGGATGGCCAAGCCCCTTGGTTAACCCAGTCCTGGAGCTGGGAATAAGAAGGACCAGCCTTCTCCCCATGCCGGTGCTGGGAAACAAATGTCCCTGGCTCCAGCAAAAAGACTGCGTCCTCGCATCGGCTGGGGCAGAGCGGCTCATATATTCTCGTTTCCCTAAATGAAGGATGCACTCAAGCAATCGAAAACAACTTCTGGGACAATCTGGTTCCATTATGTCTAATGGCAGCGGGTGCACGTGGTGCGTGCTGATATCTGAGGGAAACAAAGAGGGATTTTCCCATTATTCAGAGAATGGATGAGACGTGAAATGAACTCCTCAGAGGCGTTTCAGTTTGTCACAATAGACCAAAGTGAGTCACGTTTGGAGGATTCAGGAACAAAATGTGTGGCGGTTTCTTGTATTCCCCCCTCTCCGTTTCCGTGCTCTCCCTCCCTCTGCTGTCCCACTCCTCCCTTTTCCTGTTAAAATTCGGCAGCAGAAACCCAAACTCAAGGCACACTTGTTGAGTCATCGCTGGGGGTGAGACCGCAGCACTCTCCCGGAATGGGGCTGCAGGAGCTGATCTTATCAGCCCAGGCATCAGCTGAAATGGGCTTTTATTTGTCCTTTTGTTTGCGAGCCCGGAGGAGGCATCGCCTTGTGCCTTCAAAGCTGTGCCCACAAGGAGCAGCTGATTCGAGGCAGAGCATCTCAGCTCTTCTGGATGCCGCAGTTTGGAGCATTAAAAAATGACCAAACATCCTGTGAACTGGAATAATTAATCTCACATTGATAAGTAAGCTAATGGGTTCAATGGGCTGTGGGATGTTGTATTTGCAGCCCTGGGGCTCCTTGATGTTACCCAGCCGGAAAGGAGCATCCAAAATYTTCTTACAGCTTTCCCTTCAGAAAATATAATTTCACTGAAAAAAGGGAGGGAGCGTGGGAGGGACACTCCGTTTGTACCCTCCGGTTGGCTGAATTAGAATTAAAACTGCCGTTTTACGTTGACGGATTGTTCCTCGTGGCTGAATTGCAGGAGGTTTAGGATTGTGCTGGGCGGGTRTCCTGCTTCCATCACAAAGGAGGGATGGGGGAGGCTGGTTTGCCATCAGCAGAGGCCCRGGGAAGGTGGGCAGCACTTCTTTGGGAGCAACAACTGCCTGAACCCCTTTGCTTTCGTGGCTCTGAAAGGTTTCCAGAGGACAGATGGTGCCAAGTCTGTCCCAGCTCAGGCAGGGGAGGGTGCCAGGGACCTTGTGCCAGCCCCAGCAGTGCTGCCGGGGGCAGTGAGCTGCCTTACCTGGATCAGCACTTGCTGGACACTCCCAGTTTTGACTTTTTTATGCTTTTGAAGTGGAGTTTTTTTCCCAGAGCAAGGCGAGGAGCTGGTGTGGGGATGGTGATGCAAAGGCTGGTGTGGGCAGCAATTCCTTGCCCAGATTGTGCATATTTTGGAAGGGGTGTGGGGTGTTTTCTGGCCCGCATGGAATACTGCAGTTTGTTTCTCCTTAAGCAGCATGTCATTTAATTTTTTCATGCAGAAATGCTGTCCAAAAATAAGGCAAAACTTAATTAGAAAGCCTTGGACRTAAATCTCTTTGTGCCCCCGTAACCTACCCTGGCCATGGGGATCCCTGAGAGCGAGGAGGTGAGAGCCTCTCTTTCCACACTTTCCCCTGGAGTGCTTTCTGCCTCTTGTTCAGTTCCTCTTTGCTGCACCTGGGTTGCTGATTAGAGAATTGCCTTGAAAGGCATCTTGAAACTCTTAAAGGACTGTTTCCCGACTTAACAAATCAATGCATTAAAATCTATAAATATTTAATCCCTGTTTGCCCTCCAGTGAGGCTGGCATGGTGCCTCTTCCCCTCCCAGCTCCCCCCTCCATCGCCGAGACCCTTCCCCGCAATGCCCAAATAATCCATTTATTAATGACCACTGCGTGACCGTTCCCATTCTCCTCTGGCAGCACGAGGTCCGTGGAAGAAACAGCCCCAAAGAGCCAGGGAAAACCCTGGCTGGGTGTTCTGCTACGAGCAAAGCAGCGATGGCAGGTTGGACCATCCAGCTTTAAGGGTGTGGGGGGTTATTTTTGAATGTTCTCCCATCTCTAAGGACTCAGTGTCTCCTGTGTGAGGGGTTGAAACTGCTCCTTCACCGTATCCAGGGTAAACAGGAGGGGTGGCTTTGGGAAGTGAAGGTCCAGCAGGTGACTGAGGTTGCCCCACAAGGGTCTGGTTCATARAATTATAGAATATCCTGGGCTGGAAGGGAAGCCCCGACAATCCCACCCTGTGCCTGGGAGCGTTGTCCAAACGCTCCTGGAGCTCTGGCAGCCTTGGGGCCGTGCCCATTCCCTGGGGAGCCTGTTCAGTGCCCACACCACCCTCTGGACACGGACACCTCCTGTGCTGTCCTGGCAGGATGCTCATGGGCAACCCACTGCCCAAACACCCACCTCTTTCTTGGCAAGCCATTGTCCTGAACTGCAAAACAAAAACCAATCCCCGAGCAAACTCTAAAATTATCAAGAAAAGAGACACAAATAATGTGGTTTATGAAAGGAGTTCTTTATCACTCTGAACATTTTTTTAATTTAATTTTTTTTTTTTCCCTCCACTGCAATTAAATTCAAGGTCTTGTATCATCTGCTGTCATCGTTCCCAGGGGAAAGCTGTGGATRTGACAGCAAGAGTGTGTTGGGAGGAGGGGGGGGACATCCTGTGCTGGGTGCTGTGCCCGGACCCCTCGAAGGTGGGAAGGCTGCTGTGGGGGCTCTGGGATGAACTGGGATGTCGTGCCTGAGCTGGGATGCTACAGGGAGCAGGAGTGCTGGTGTGATGCTCTGTGGGCACAGCCAGCCCAGTTTCCCAGCAGAACTGGTGAGGCTGTGACATTTCCAGTGCCCACACGAGCTGGGGTTGAGCTGCACAAAATTCTTTGTGGGAGGGGGAACAGGGCGAGTTTCACAGGAAAAAAAAAACATTTAGGGAAAAGCTGCTGGCAAGTTCTGTAGCAGAGAAGGAGCAGAACCTCCCATCCTGAGCTGCAGCTCTGCCTCTCCTCTCCCCCTGCTCTCCAGCCCCTTGGCTTCATGTTGCTGCTGCCTGCAGCACTCCTGTCTTCCCTGTCCCTTGGCTGGAATATTTCTGGGGCTGTGGGCCTGGAYGATGGGAACAGGCAGCAGCTGGAGCAGTTGTGCTGGTGGCGATGTCTGGGCTCTTCYTGGGGAATCTCCCGGTTCTCTGTGCTGAGCAGTTCGTCAGCCTTTGCCCATCTCCGGAGCTTTGGCTGCCTCTCCCTCTTCTCCTGAAAATGGGACATTTGAGGGGCTTGGAGGTGACAAAGTGAAGGCTTCAAACGGGCAGGAATGAGTGGCTTGGTGCTTGCTGGGCCTTCTCCAGGCTGCTTCCCCAGCCCAGCAGCCCCGGATGCAGGGGCTTGTGCAGGGAGAGCCCTGTGGGTGCCAGGACTGGATGCTCTGTGCTCRTGTGCTGTGATTTTGAGAAGTCCCAGTGATGTGGACTGGCTTTTCCGGATGTTTGGGGAAGGTGTGTGTCCYGAGGCTCAGTGCTGGCTGACAGTGCTGGCTCCAGGAGGAGGCAGGATGATGCCTTCCCCTGTACAACCTCAGCAGGGTGCCCCCCTTGTCTTGGGCTTAAGYGTTTCCATCTGGAATCTGCTTGATTTTTACTTCTGAAAGTGAAAATGAGAGAGAACCAAGTGTGTGGGGCTGAACGATTCCATTTTGGGGGCTTTTGTGGAGTCCTCCAGCTGGGAGCCTGCAAGCAGCCCGGGGAAACTGGAAGCAGCATCAGGAGCTATCCCATTTTGGAAAGAATGATTTCTCCCACCTTCCCTCCCTGGAAAAGGGAGGGAAATTCCAAAAAATCTCATGGTGACAACTCTGACAGTTCTGTTTCCATTTGCTCAAAAATTACCTTTCAAATATAGTTCAGTTCTCTCCAGCAGACCTGTCAGAGGAGCTCTTCCAGGACAGCTGAGGAAGAGAGAAAGTACTAGAGCATCATCCGTCCCTGCTATCTCTAAGGGAACTAAACGAGGCACATTTCAGCTCTGGGTGCCTGTGCTGTGCTCTCTCCTTCTGCAGCATCAATCCCAAAGGGAGACAATGTTCTGAGTATTATAATTTGATGATAATAATTCAGCATTTACAGAATCTTCTCTCTCTGAATAACAAAGCATGTCAGGGAAAAAATATTATCCCTGGTGACAGGTGGGGGGGGGATGAGAGGTGAAGTTGAGGGAGTTGAGCTGAAGATCTGGAAGGGAAACCTGGGGTTTCTGACTTCTGGCTTGGAGGGTTTTACATTCCCGATGCTCTTGCTGTACCCTAGCTGTGTCAGGGAATGTCAGCAGAGGATGCTGGCGGGATGCTCCGGATGTGGAGGGATCGCTGAGTTTGCAGCACATCTCCGTGGTGGGCCCTGCTGAAGGTGAGGTGCCAGCTGTGACAGAAAGGTGTCCCAGGGCTTTGCAAATGATGAGCATCACTTTTTTTTTTTTTTGTTTTGTTTGTAAAGCAAACAAATGCCAGCTTCCAGGAAGGATCCTGGTGCTGTTCCTGATGACACAAGGAATGGCAAAGCTTCAGGCATCGGTGTGAAAGCCGTGTCGGAATGATCATCATCCCTAATTGCTCAAACTCCTCCTTGGCCGCACGATTTCACTTCTGGAATGACCGAATGAGGGGATGGGGGGAGAGGGGAGAGGGGGGGTCTGCGGCAGCGAGTCAAACCCGGGGATTAGAACAGGAATTGTCGTGTAATTAAAGTTACGGAGCTGCTGCCGCCGCAGTGTGATGGCTGATGGGGATCGGTGGAGCGCACGGCAGGGAACGGGGAGATACCTGGCTGCGGCGAGCCTGGGAGCAGGGGGAGCAGGCAGCACGATGCTGGCTGGCAGGACAGCTTGGGGTGGGTTTAGGGGACGAGCAGGATGACAGGAAGGGGACTGCCACAGCTCCTGGAGGGGTTTGAGGCCGGATGCAGGGCGGGGGACACTGCGTGACCCGCTCCGTGCGTGCACTCAGGGACGCCGAGGCRCACTGCAGCCCCTGCTGCCGCCGAGCACGTGCACGTGTTTTGCTCCAAGAGCAGCCAACCTGTTGTTTGTGTGGAGGCAACCTTTCACTTGGTGAGCGTTGGCCTCTGCTGCTTCATTTCATGCTCAGTGCTCGGAGATCAAGGGCTGTTTCTTTCCCAGACCTTTATTAAATGTTTCGGGGTTACTGGAGCTGGTTGGTTAGCACAGGGAGGTGGTTTTTTTCCTAGTCCAGTGCTTGTGGCTGTTTTCTTGCATTCCTATACCCCATCCAAGCACGTGCTGCCTAGTTTTTATTTATTAACGTGTGSCAAATGTTGGTTTTGGGGAGGGCTCTTGCCGGTGACACAATTAGAGCCGTGAATCCATGGGCACTCAGGAGTGAGCAGTTATCCGTGTCTGCTCCCAGCAGAGGCCGTGGCATTGCTGGCCACCAGAATGAGCTGCAGTGACCCCAGTTTGGCTCTCGTGCTCCAGGGTCAAAAGGAGTTCATTTTCCTTTTCGCCTCCTGCACAAGCAATACCGTCCCTTCTCATTTGGATGCTCTTCCCGCTGGTCTCTCTGCCTGGTTCCTGCCTGGGGGCTGGAGTGGAGCTGGATGTGGCTGTGGTACCCAGAGGTACCAAGGGGCACCTGCCTGGGGCAAGAGTGTGGGATGTGCTGCTCCAGGGACAGGCATTAAACTGGTAAGAGCAGTGACTGTTGTGTTGTATTTCACAGAACCACAGAATCACAGAATCTTGGAACGGTTTGGGTTGGAAGGGACCTTAAAGTTCATCTTGTTTCATCCCCTTCTACTATCCCAGGCTGCTCCAAGCCCTGTCCAGCCTGGCCTTGGACACTTSCAGGGATGGGGCAACCACAGCYTCTCTGTGCCACCTGTGCCAGGGCCCCCCCACCCTCACAAGGAAGGATTTCTTCCTGATTTCTAATCTGAACCCACTCTCTGTCAGTTTGAAGCCATTCCCCCTTGTCCTGTCACCACATGCCCTTGCAAAAAGCCTCTCTCCATCTTTCTTGTGGGCTCTCTCCAGGTGCCAGCGTCCTCTGCACGGGATGGGGACTGGAGAGGGTGACTGGGATGGGGGAGTGCCAGCCTGCGGGAACTGCTGCTAACGCACATCCCTGCAATATGCAAAGTGCTTACAGGAGCAGTGGGAATTTCTGCCTGACCTCAGCTGGTGTGATCAACTGATGCCCTGAAGCATGAAAATAAATAGCTCTGACTCATAAGAACAAGTGGTGCAATTACTTTAGCTAGGATAAAATATTTGTAAGTATCTAATCCTTCCCTGCACCATGTGCAGGAGCGAGTCCTTATCTCCTTGCTGTTCCACTCTTCCCTCCAGCAGCACAGCTCCCTAAAAAACCAGGAGTGTCCCCAGCTCCAGGGGCTCTGGGATATCCCTGCRGCTCCAAGCTGGGCACTGGAGGGATGTGCAGCCCCAGGGGTTGCTGCAAGCGGAAGTCACATCTCCTCATTCAGGRTTATTTTGTAGTTTTACCTTAAAAAAACAAGACAGCAGAGAGTGCCTGGGGGGCTGTGAGCAAAAGGCAAGCTCAGAAGGAGCAGGAGGAGTAAGGAGAACCTGGGGAGGGTTCCCTGCTCCCGACTGGCTGGGCAGGGTGCTGAACCAGCAGCTTTTTCCTGTGGTCACTGGTGTGTGGAGAAGGGGCTCGTTCTGGCTCAGAACAGGGAGTTGGGCCCGGCCACGGGGCTGGAGGCAGCAGGTTTTAATTTGGATTGTGTTTAATTTGGATTGCTAATCACTGCATCTCGGTGCAGCCCTCTGTGTACCCCCACCGACCCAGAGGGGCCAGGGGCTTTGGACCAGTGTTGAACAACCCAGCCCTTGGATGCACCAACTTGGAAAATCCTTACTAGGCAGGATGCTGCCGCCAAATCCGTGCTGACATGGACGGAGGAGCGCTGGCAGGAGGGGAGTTGTGCTCTGGGAAGGGCAAGGGCAGCGCCAGTCCTTCCACTGGCCAAGCTTGGATGGATTTCCATCCTTCTTTCCTTTCTGGTGCCCAGGGGTCATTCCCACTGGGCTGATCCCACTGCAGAGCCGAGATTTTTCTGACTCAAGCATTTTTTTTTTTTCCTAATGGGTTTGGCCCAACAGTGATTTAATGATCTTTTTCTAAAATTTAGTATTTTTTTGGCTTGGTTTCAGGCATTCAGTATTTCGGAACCAATTGTCAAACGAACCATTGAGTTCACAGCAAAAGATTTGATGGGTTTTGTTTTTTTTTTCCCTTAGTTCTTTCAACAACCAGAAAAACGACTAAATCTCAAGGCTGTGCCCTGTGCCTTTGCTACTGCTGTAGCTGGACAAGTGTACATGGCAATACATTTCTCCTTTTTTTGTCTTTTGACACCGATTTCACAGTCAGCAGGAAAATAGCCCTGACTTCAGCTGTACTCTCACAGCATTAGCATCTTGCAAGGACCCGACCCGAGCAGCTGGAGGTGTTGGGTCACTGCTGCAGCTGCCTGGTGCCTGCGTCTCCYCCTGTTCCCAAGGTTCCTCGTGTGACCAGGGACAGGACCAGCTCTGTAACCACTGTGCTCAAACCTCTGCAAGGTGACTGAGTCTAGCTGGGAGTAGAACTGAAGCTGAGGWTCAGGAGCGTGGTCGGCGTGTTGAGGGAGGGGATTCTCCCACTCTGCTCCGCTCAGGTGAGACCCCGCCTGCAGGGCTGCCTCCAGCCCTGGGCTTCCCAGCATCAGAAAGATCTGGATCTGTTGGAGGAAGTTCAGAGGAGGCAACAAAGATGCTCCGTGGGCCAGAGCCCCTCTGCTCTGGAGCCAGGCTGGGAGAGCTGGGAGTGTTCACCTGGAGAAGAGAAGGCTCCAGGGAGACCTCAGAGCCCCTGCCAGTGCCTRCAGGGGCTCCAAGAGAGCTTTGGACAAGGATCTGGAAGGACAGAACAAGGGGGAATGGCTTCCCACCGACAGAGGGCAGGGTTAGATGGGATATAACAGGAAGAAATTCCTCCCTTTGAGGGTGGTGAGGCCCTGGCACAAGTTGCCCAGAGAAGTTGTGGCTGCCYCATCCCTGGAAGTGTCCAAGGCCAGGTTGGATGGGGYTTGGAGCAGCCTGGGCTAGTGGAAGGTGTCGCTGCCCAKGGCAGGGGCTTAGAATGAGATGAGCTTTAAGGTCCTTCAGAACCCAAACCATTCTGTGGTTCTGTGTTTTGAAGGTCCAGCACTGCCCTCGCTGATGTTCCTCATCCTCCTTTGAGCGCTGGTGCCGTTGGGGGCTGTGGCTTTGCCCTCTCCTGGGTGCCTCCAGGCTAATGTGAGCCTGGGGAGGTGGTGCTGGTGCCTCAGACCGGATAAGCTCTGCCTGGGAAAGGGGAGTATCATCTCCTGAGGCTGGGGAAGCAGGATGAATCACTCCCACAATAACAGGATTTATTTTTATTTAAGGAGACTGAAATAAGCTATTTCTCATAGCTGCTCCTCTCTGGAAGTTGCTTGTTCATGGGGAAAAAAAACCAACCAGCCTGGAGAACGGTGCTTTTTAGATAGCAAATAATTAGTGAGACAAAGCTGGTTTTGGGGAACTTGAGGCCAGCATCCTACCTGCTCAGCACCCACCACCAGCTCTGGGTGTCTCCAGGGCGTTCCCTGCCCCAGAGCTTGAGTATTCCTGCCAGGTTCCCTGAAACCCAAAACGCCTCCAGCGCACASGAACTCATTACCGCGTCCTGCCCCCGGAGAGCGCGGGGAGCGCCGTGAGCCCGCTATCTCGATTGTTTCCTGGGAARGAGACAAAGCCAGGCTTGTACCCGAGCTCCCAGTGGACTCGGGGAGATGTGTGGCTCAGGCGTGATTGCATTTCTCCGTCTGCCGCCGCGATATTAAAAACATCTCATAAACACTTGTGGAGCTCGGACTGGCGCGCCTGCGCCGGGTGAGCTTTGGGAGCCCAGGGCTGGAGCTCGCTGGGGAAGTTGTTTCTTCCTGTGGCTCTGGCATCATCTGGTCCTRGCTGTGAGGTGGGGCTGACACTGGGAGTTTCCCCATTTCCCACGGGAATAATTTCCTGGACCTTAATGCTGAATCTGGTCAGGAGGGGACGGGGCTGTCCCATGGCAAACCTCCAATGCTTCTGAGCCCTTGGGACATATATGTGTATATTTTATTTTTCCCCTTCAGAATGGGGCTCTGTTGATCTGCCTGCATCACAAAGGTTGTGTTTTGCAGTTTACTGGGTTTCTTTTTTCCGCTGCCTTTCTGATCAGAAGTGACAAAAGCCTCCCGGTGGCACCCGACAACCTTCCCACCGAAATGCTGGGAAGGTTTTGGCTTGAGCGAAGCTCGCCCTTCTGATGGAAACCCATTAGCTGCTGCTTTTTCTTTCCTCCCTCCTCTCTTGCTTTGCTAGAATAAAGTGGTTTGCATCATTTTTTCCCCCTTGTTTCAGCCAACAAACATGTTTGTTTCTCCTTAATTACCTGGGTGTCAATGGCGTGCTTCATCACTGTCTCTCCTCAGCTGGTTCCTTTTCGTTTCAATATGCAGCAGATAATCAGAAACCTCAATTGCAAATCCCGCAAAATCCTCCAGMCTTGAAACTGTAAAACAACCCAAAAAATGACCTTGAGATGACTTTCGGTGTCCGTGGAAATGAAAATTAACTGGACTCATTTGACTGGCCCGAGGGGAAGAAGGTATTTAAAAAAAATAAATAAAAAAATCTGACAAATGAGCCAGGAAAGTTTCGAGTGTCTCAGGTGAACAGGAACATTAGAATATGTATTAGTTATAAATGCTCTAGCGCAGGGTGCCTGAAATGGTTAGAGGGAGGTAATCTGTGTGTGTGCATGAGGAATGCATGTGGGATGTGCCGAGCTGCGCCAGGAATGTGACCCTGGGAGCTGGGAGAGAGCAGGAGCTGGGCAGGATGGGAGCTGGGCTGAGCTGGATGGTGCTCAGCTCTACTGGCTGGATGCAGATTTATTTCTGTGGTGCTGGCAGCTCTGCCCGAGCTCGACCCTCGCTTTTGCTGTGTTTTGCACAAATGCTGAGAGCTGTAGGGTCTGAACTGAGCAGAGGGACATGTCCTGTGGGTGTCTGTGCTGTGGTCACTGGGAGGCACAAAATGGCTTGTGCAAGGTCACGTAGGATGGACCTCGTGGTCRTGGAACCAGAGAATGGCTTGGCTTGGGAGAGACCTTAAAGATCATCTTGTTCCAACCCCTTGCCATGGGCAGGGATGTCACACACCAGRTCATGGTCCAGTCACCTGTGAGGCATCTTCCGTGTGGACAAACAAGCTGATGGACGTGGGATGGAGGGTGACTGGAAATATGCACAGGGATGATCTGTTTGAGATTTCCCAAGCTCTAGGCTTTTGCCTCAAGCAGTTGCATTCCCCGGGGAAGTCTGGCGCTGCTGTGACACCGTGAAATGTCACCCTTGTCCCACTGGGACGGCTGTCACCTTCTGTCCATGGCTCCAGTGTGCTCCTGGTCTGAGCTGGTGTCTGAGGAGGTGAAAGGAGACCAGGTGAAGGCAAAGCAGCCACAAACCAGGTGTCCAGAGAGGGGAAAGTGTTGGGTGTGTTGACATGAAGGACTCACCATGTCATTGTGAGGTGTTCCCCATGGCAGGGGCTTGGAACGAGATGATCTGTAAGGTCCCCTCCACCTCAAACCATTCTGTAACTCCACGATTCTATGACTGTGAAGGTTTATTGAGGTGATGTGCCAACCCCCACTCCCCATCCCCTCTGCACTGCTCAGGGGAAGGGGATAGGTGAGTCAGGAGTGGGTGTGTGGCAGCCAGAGGAGATGAACCCACCACAGAAARTGAGTGCAGGTATGAGCTGTGACCCAGCCCAGGGCAGGAGAATGTCCTGGGCTCCTTATAGTTGCCTGCTGGAGGCTGGTCCAGCCCATTATTTGGTCTCCACCACTGCTTCATGTTTGCCAACGGACTCGCTTGTCATCTGTGAGCTTGGGCAGCAGCATTATCTTGAAAAAGAGAGAGAGATTTAGAGCTCTGTAATCCATGCTTGTCCATCCTAATTATTTCCCTTATCAGCCTTCAGGAGAGTAACTTTACAGTGGTAATTAGTCTCTGCAATCCCACCCTATCTTAATAATTAACACGGAGTTAGAATGGGAGGGGAGAATCTGTTTTGGGCTGAAAAGGCCCTTCTGGGGGGAGAGCGGCACRGATTTCTTAAGCAGCCAAGTGCAGCCTGGAGAGGACAGCGGCGAGGATGGCACCGTGTGCTGGGGACCCGCGGGACGGTGACAACAAGCGGCAAGGAATGCGAGCCAGGATTGTGTGTGTCCAGTGTGAGTTTGGATGTTTTATTAAAGGAAGTGCCTGGCAGGAGCCGCGGTATCGGAGCAATGAGCATCTGTGGCTTGCGTGGGCTTCACCTGGAGCTGCGAGCATCCAGCCCTGCGGAAAATGAGCCCATTCATCATCTCCAGTGTTGGAGACACAGCACAAAAAGGGCAGTTTGACCTGATACTGCCCTATAGCAGCTGCAATTACTGGAGTATAATTCATTTCAAATAGATCCAGAGATTTCCTTCCCTTAATATCCAGGGTAAAAAAAAAAAAAAAAGAGCGAGTGGGCAGGGTTTGCGAGCCAAGCAGGGATCAGATCGATCRCTATCGCGGGCAGGGGATGAGCTGGGGATTGTGTGGAGGTGAAGGGCAGGATTGCACCTAGCAAGGCTCTGGCATGTGCCTCTAGAGACATGACGGTTTTAATTTGTGGTGTTTAAGTGAGGATCTTAACCCTGAGTATATACAGCAGTATAGTGTGTGATGTGATGTGTGATGTGATGAGATGACCAATGTTGGCCATAGTGGAGAATCTCTTGCAGGAAAAGTTGATTCTCAGCTTYTCCAAGTAGAGTTTAGTGGATAAAACTCACATCTTTGGGGTAGCGTGTTCGTTTTGGTCACGTCCTTTTTCAGAAGGAGGCCCACACAAGAAACATATAGAAGAGGGAAAAGTGGAAGCTCCTCCATTCTGATCAATTTCGGGACGTGTTTCTGGAGCAGGATGCACAGAGACCGTGGTGTTAATTCGGACACTCAGTGCTGCCTCAGCGTGAGGATATGTCTGTGTGCATTGAATTCGGTGTTTCTTTGCAATCCTTAAAGACTCAATCCAGCATCGTTAGGCATTTCCTGGAATGCAGCCATGAATCAGCAAGGTGGGTTTGGGAGCAGGACGTGGTTTGCACGCTGTTCCCACGCTGGGATGGAGGCAGCTGCGGCTCCGCTGCTCCGGCGCTGACCCTCCCGTCTCTGAGGATCTTGTGAGTAAATGTACACAGAGGGAGAGGTGGAATTGAAATCTTTTTTTAGACTGCTCCTTTGATTTTCAGGCATCTCTCCAACCTGGGAAAAAACCATCTTGGTTTTTACTGCAAGCCCCAGAGGCTCATGCTAACAGGTTGTTTTAGAGTTGCCAGTAATACCTTACACAAAGCTCCTGTGAAATTGTCTGAAGGCTGGACTCTGGTTCGTCCTTCCCCCAGGCTGAAGGCGGAGGGGCAGAAGTGGTGGAGGCTGTTGGGTTCTTTGGGCAGTGCAGTTTGATGGATGCAGGGATGGATACAAATCCTTCCTTGCAGCCAGGTGACCTTCGGTAGGGATGTGGGGCAGGCAAAGCCCTCTGAAGGTGTGAACGTAGTGCTGGGTGGGGAAGGCTTTGCAAGAGACCCGTGCAAGGGCCAGAGAGAAAGCCCCAGCTAAGATTTTACTTTTTTGTTTGGTTTTGAGTGTGTCTTTTAGACAGGGGATTTGATCCTTCAGAAACTGGGATGTTTCTGAAAACCAGCAAAACTGGCTCTTAAGCGATTTTGCAATGAGTTTGGAACAGTTTKCTTGTCATCCATATAACTTACCCTCTTGCAGTGACTGTATAAACTAATTCTGCTTSCTTTGGCTCTAAGGGGAGATGTGGGTTTATCTCCCAGCCCCACCCAGGCTCATTTTTACTGCTGTACAGACTTTYCTGGAATCCAAGCAGAGGGTGCTGTGCTGTTTGATTGTTTAGAAGTCACTGGAGTATCTCATGTTCGCTATTTTAACAATTGGAGAGAGGCTTTTATTTTCTCCAGAATCATAAACACAATCTTCAGTGTGTTTTTTGGAAACAATAAAGCTAAACTCTAATAACCACACATTTTCCTTGCTTTATGTGCACACATCCTYGGGGAACGGGGCCTCAAGGACTCTGCTTTTAACGGGGTTTTAACTTGCTCAAGTTGGTAAGTGATGGAGAGCTGGATTATGAATTCGCTTTGGTACCCCAAGGAATTTTTTTGGCCTTTAAAAACGCTCAAGGTGAGCAAAAAAAAAGCACCTCTGGAAGAAAAAGGCAGTGACGTAACACGAAGATTTTAGCACCACCATCTGAAAATCAGGCTTCATTTAAATGTATCTTGCAAACTCCTCTGTACAAGGACTAATTAGCTCTCTTCCATCTCTTTCCCATCCTGTGAATAATACTGTTTTCTTTTAGAACAGATCAGAGGCTCTCGGAGGCAATTTATAAAGGAGGATGCTCTGCTGCAGACGGGAAACCACAGCAGGGAGATGAAGGGACACAGCTCCTAAAGTATTTAGCCACCTAATGGCTTTTTATTTTTGAGCGCAGAAGTAGGTTAGAGCCCGAGCTCCGTCTGTGGTGGTGATTTTTTGATGGAGAACTCACTTAACAAGGTAGTTTTCATCCAGAAGTGTCGGGAAATCCAAAATGCTMTGAGATGCTCCAGTTTTGAACACTTTTTTGGGGGGGGAGTTGGGAGGAGAAAATCACATCTGCTCAGGATGACAGGGGTGGGCACTGTAAAGCATCTCTAGGCTGCACTTAGAGAATCCCAGAATCACAGAATGGTTTGGGTTGGAAAGGACCTTAAAAATCATCTTGTTCCACCCCTGCCATGGGCAGGGACACCTTCCACTATCCCAGGTTGCTCCAAGCCCYGTCCAACCTGGCCTTGGACACTCCCAGGGATGGGGCAGCCACAGCTTCTCTGGACAACCTGTGCCAGGGCCTCACCCCGCTCACCGCAAAGAATTCATAATATTTAGTTTAAATCTAACTCTGTGGCTCATCCTTGCCAGCCTCACATGCCAGGAGCAGGAATCCCAGCGTGTGGGACATCAGGAGGGACAATCTGCATCTGTAGCTCCTGAAGCCTCAACGCCAAAGGGCTGGAGCCCTGAAGGAAGGTGGGCTTGTACACAAATGATCTTGGGGGCTGGAAATCTGGCAGGGAGGGAAGAGGAGCAGATGAAAAGTGCTGCTGCTGCTGCTGCCAGAGAGAGAAGGCAGTGTGTAAATGCAGTCTTTTTTTGGGAAGGGAGAGCTTTGATCCAGCAGCGTGGCTGGACGGGCTCCGTGCTCACCGTCCCAGGCAGCAGGAGTTAATTACCAGGGCTCCCACCCACCAGGGACATTTTGCCACCGCCGTCGTTTCAAGCTAACACGGAGTTTCCACGTCCCAGGCCCTTTGATGCTTGTCTGAGAGCATCAGGGCTCCGTGCTCTCCAAAAGGAGCTCTCCGCAGAAGAGTGATAAATGTGCTTAATTTTTGCAGAGCTTGTAGCCCGGTTTTATCCCAGGATCCGTCTCTGGAGGTTTTATTAGCTGATGGTGTCTGTAGGAAAAAGTCAGAGCGACTAGACAGGAACAGCCCTGGAATTGATGTAGGAAGCAAGAGCGTGTTTTGGAGATAATGCTCCTCATTCTTGCCGTGCTACGTGCCGAGTTTGGGCGGTGCATTTCCAGTCCTGCCGTGGTTTTACAGCTGCTGCCTGCCAGAAATCCCTCCGGTCGGCCTCCCTCTTGGGCAGGGCGTGAGCAGGGATGGGTGCCGTGCTCTGGGKTGTGAGGTGGAGCACAGGGACCAGTGACAGGTGACAAACGCCCTTCTCTTGTGTGATGCTGTGATGGACCTGGCACAGAGGGAGCTTGGCTGGGTGTGCTGAGGCTCCGGTGTCAGGAGGGGCCGGGGTGCTGGTGTGGAGAGAAGATCACCCTTCCTTTGAGTCGGGGAGAGAGACAATTTGCAAACATGTGTTGATGCGTTCCCGTAGGAAGCCAGGCACTAAATCATCACCTTGCATCTTGCATGCAGATTCGTCCAGGGAACCTATTTAATTAGGGGATAAATTTAGAAATCAATTATTTGCAGAAACAGTTTCTTTGCCTCTAATGAGGCTGCAAGGATTCATCCGCCTCTGCCACTTTCCCATGACCTTTCTGTGTGCAGATCAAGGGTAGAAGTGCTCCGTGTCTCTTCTGTCTTGGTGCAGGTGTCTCTTTTTGGGCAGCTCCTGTACAGCTTTCCCTGAGACTCTTGTTAGGACAGCAAATGAGACCATGCTGCTGTTGGATCTAATGGCGTGGTAGTGGTGGGGGCACCAGGGTCGCTGGTAATGGGGACATGGATGAGCCTTTCCCAGTGGGGAAGGAGATGGGAATGCAGGGGAAGGGCTGGAATGGGGTGGCCGGGTGGTGACTGTGTGTGTGAGGACGTGGCTGCTTCAGGCTTTGGTCTCTGCCACTTTGCTGCTTCCAATCTCTGACAAATTGCTCAGCTTCTCATGTGCCTCACCCGCTTTTAAATGGGGAAAAATCATTTTGGCCCCAGGCTCGGAGAAGCCTTGATAAATTCGGTTGCTTTTATTATTTTGTATTTTAACGTCTCCTCATCTCACGGTGCCACTTTCTGAGCCCTCCAGCGACTTTGCTCTTAGATCAGCTGCTTTGAGTCCAGTTCACTTCCGTGGGAGTCAGTCCAGAGAGGGGTGAGGATTTGCACAGCTAATCCCAGTAAACCTTTTTGCTTCTGGCAGCCGAGATGGTTTGCAGCCTTCACTCACAGCCTCTGGCTCCTCTGGGGCTGCCCGGGTGGGTTGTCCTGCTCAGGGTGGTCTGGCACCCCGGGATGGCATCCTTGGGAGCAGCAGGCTGCTCTCCCACAGCCCTTGTGGGGCTTTCCTCCTTTCCTGCAGACACCCAGGGGAGGTGTTGGTGTGTCCTGGGCTGATGGAATCTCTCTGGGTGCTGGGGTAGATAAACGTGCAAGGTTGCTCCTGGGTTAAGTTGTGATAGTCTTAGAGAAGAGTGAATTTTCTCGAGGTTGCAAGAACTTGTTTCTATAAGTAAGAGCTGAATTTGGTGTTTGTTGAGTAGCCCAGACAGAACCTGGGTACTTGAGTTGTACCTTGGGTAGCTGTCAGGCTGTAGGGGCTTTCCAGGGAGTGGACACTCAGAAGCCTCTCCTGGAGCAGAGATAAGATCCTTAATCCTTTTTAACCCCTGTGGATGTCTGCCTAGCCAGCAGGGAGTGGACCCTGGGAGTGTAGGAGCCCCCATCCACAGAGAGGGGCAGCAGCCAAAGAGCATTCCTGCTAACTGATGGTTTTGCCTTTTTGAATGAGGCCATATCCAGAATTTTCAGGCCGTTTGGCTTTTGATGCACCCACCTGGTGCTCCAGGTGACACACAGGCAGAAGATCCCAAGATCCACCAGCTGGTTTTTTTTCCCCCTGAAAAGGCCCAGCCAGCTCCTTTTCCTTGGTAAAGGACATCCATCTCCCAGGAGGTGGAAGTGTCCTAGCGTTTGYCTCTGTAGAAGTGTTTGTCTCTGACCAGCCCTCCTCTCCCCTGCCCTGTTTTCTTCTCCTCCTCTGCCCATTCCACCTCCCCGTCGGGAGGGCAGGTCCGTGGAGGAACCATTGTAGAAAAATCACCTCACACTCTGAGCAGAGCCCCGAGCTATCCAGCTTTATCCTTACCATTTTAAGAGGTCTGTTTCCCAAAGAGACGTTTAAAAATGCAGAGCACTTACAAAGCTCTTGGCTGGTTCTAACGGAGCAGTGCTCACCCCTCGAGGCCGGCGGCTGTAAAGCAAAATGCACCTCTCTGCTTCGTCCTGGAGCCTGCCTGGCTTGGCCACACTCTTCAAGTMACCTGAATAGGTCACGTTGCCCTTCTGCTCCTGTCACAGCTTGCAGGGAAGACAAGCACACTCGCTCTCTGTCCCTTTGTGACAGTCCTGCTCTGCCCCGATGCCCACCCTGCTGTGCTGGGCTGCCCTTGCCCTGCTCCCCGCTCTCGACTCCCGCACAAACTCACAGTCAAAGGAAATAATGCAAGAAAAAAACCTCTTCCCTGTGTTAGCTGCACGGGGAAGAGGCTGTAGGGGTGGCTTTCCAAAAATAAATGTTTTCCCTTTGCACAAGCCTTACTCAGTGCCAGCCTGACTCCCAGGGCTGCTCCGCTGCCACGGTGTGTGTGTTTGGGATGCTGCTGGCTGTCCTGGGAAAAGCCATCCCCAGCCTTACTGGCGCCCAGGAAAAGGAAGCAGGAGGGATGCAGGCAGGTGGGGGCTGACCGGGCTCCTGGAATCTGGGTTGTAATATCAGCAGAACCCATCTGGCCCTGATTGCATGTGCCAGCATTTCCTGCGCACTCAGGGACCGCGTGCTGCCACTGCAGGTGGTGCATGGTGCCTTCTCTGTGCCCTCCCTGTGCCCTTCCTGTGTCCTCCCTGTGCCCTTCCCTGTGCCCTCCCTGTGCTTTCCCTGTGCCCTCCCTGTGCCCTCCCTGTGCTTTCCCTGTGCCCTCCCTGTGTCCTCCCTGTGCCCTCCCTGTGTCCTGCCTGTGCCCTCCCTGTGTCCTCCCTGTGCCTTTCCCTGTGCCTTCCCTGTGCCCTTCCTGAGCTTTCCCTGTGCGTTCTCTGTGCCCTCCCTGTGCCTTCCCTGTGCTTTCCCTGTGCCTTGCCTGTCCTCCTCCCTGCTGGTCCCTTGGCTGCAGTGAAAAATCACTTGAGTGGTTGTCACAGGCAGCAGCTCTCCTCAGGAGCCTCCAGTTGTGTCATGGGACACTCCAGATCCATGCAGGCTCCAAGCAGAGCTCCGGTGTCACCGTGCAGGCAGCGATCTGCCAAGGCTGGTGATGGCACTCAGAGCACCTCAGCTTAGCTGAGCTCTGCCTGGGCTTGAGGATTAAATAGGGTTTTTTTGTTATTCAGGTGCCTAGCGAAGGCYTTCAAAGGTGGCTCCTGTGGATGTGTGGTGGGAATAGACCCTCTAGGGCTTGTAATGGTCTTGCAGGAGCCAGGCTGGGTTTGCAGACAGGCTGGAGTCCCACGCAGGGCTGGGGCAGTGATSGAGGGATGTCCCCTGTGGCAGTGGGTGCAGGCTGGCACCTGGMGTGGGGCAGACCAGATCCATGCAGGGCTCAGGGCTGGGCAGCACTGATGCAGCAGATCTGGTCATTCCCTGCCCATCTCTGAGTTTCCTGAGCCAGGCCATCCCCGTGGTCTGCATGAAAACCTCTCTCACTGAATGCACCCTCACCACGGCGCCAGGGCAGCACCGTGTGCCCATAACCTGCGGAAAAGCTTCMAAATCAAAGGCACTGATTCTTTAACTGAGAGTAATAGTTGGACAGTCAAAAAATGATGCTTGTGCCTTTCAGGTAGACTTTTTTCTCCCCATTTGTGAGGTCTGCCTGTTKTTGGTTTTGAGGATCTGGAGGAACTGGGAACAGAAGACTGTCCTAGCTCTCCTCATGCTCTCATGGACCAGCAGCTCCTTCTCTCATGACATGAGGAAAGAGTTGGCTCTTGCCTCTTCCTTGTGCCTTCAGGTGCTCTTTCAAAAGCAAACCCTGTGCTTCTCTTAGGTGAGCCAGGAAGCTCCAGGGAAGTGGCAAAGCTTGAGATTTCCACTAAAACCCCAAAGCACCTCCAAAACTCCCAAAACAGGGAGATGGAGACTGGGGAAGCAGAGAGGGCTGGAGAGCAAAATCTTTGCATCAAGGCACGTCCTTCACACCCATCTCTCTTGCACCTTGCCCTTCACCTCTGCAGGATGCACAGGAGGGGCTCTGATGCTTTAGGTCACATTCCTTCACCTTATTTTTCCTCATGGCACCAGGATGTCACCAGGGAAGGGCTCTGGCTGAGCACGCCRGTGCTGCTCCCAGCCTGGGTGTCTCACCTTTCCGGGAAAGCCTCACCCAGGAGCGCTCTCCCCCTTGCTTTCCCATAGCTGCTGCTTCTCATTCAAACCGAAATGACTCATCCRTGTGCCAGCAATTCCTGCAGGATTGGCAGAACCTGCAGGAGCACCGCGTGCYTTTGGCTCCCACCGCCGGCCAGGGGGAGCCTCTGCCGACAGGTAAAGATGGAATTGGATGGAAGGGAATTGAAAGTCAAAGGGCCCTGTAATAATTTCAGAGCGCCTGAGGCGCCACACTGAAGCCATGGCATTATAAATAAGGGTAATGTACTGGAGCCTGAGTTGCAATCAAAGCAGCTGCAGGGACGTGGAGCGCGCTGAGCTCCTCTGGGGYGTGTGCAGTCAGACTCAGATCTGCTGGCAGCACAGGCACAGCAATATCTGCTCCCTGACGTGTACAGGGACCCTAAAGCCCGGGATTAGGAAGGGTGAAGGGATGTGGGGATGGTGCAGAGGGCTCCAGAGATTCCCAGCCCTCCAGTTGTCTGGAAGTGTTTCCCAGGGCTGAGGCCTGGAATGGGCTGACTCTGTCCTCGCCCTGGCTCATCTCCTGGATCACCTCTGGATGATGCAGTCTGCAAGCTCTCCATCCAAACCGAGGAGGTTTTCTAGCTTTTTGGGTTCCTGTTGAGCTTGGGATGTGCCCTCACCTTCAATCACATTACTCTGACTGTCAGGAACCCTTTGGTGGCAGCTCAGCTCCTGCCACATCTTTGTGCCTCTGAGGTGACTGGTCCGGGGAGCACACCCAAACCTGCCTGCTTGTTCTTCTCCTTCCAGCAAAGCCTGAAAACAGCCAAACCCACCTGACTGCAAATCCCATTTTGCCCACCCAAGGTCAGGCGTGTGATGCTGCTGGCAATGAGGGGCAGAGGCACCCCAAGGGCAGGCTGCCTGGAGCCCTCCTCCACCCAGCACCGTGCCTGGACAGGCACCGCGTCTTGGATTTGGCACTGCTGGGTTAAGGACTGGACTCSATGACCTCAGAGAGATTTTCTAACCCAGACAATTCCATGATTCTGTGTCCCTGCAGACACGCACGGCGCCAGAGCCACCCCTGAAATGCCCTGCAGGTGCAGCACTGTGTTCTCACAGACAGGAGCTTTGAAAAGAGATGATCAGAGGGAGCTTGTCATCTTTTTTTATTTTTTTTCCCCCCCTTTCTTAAATTTCTGAGCTCCTCTGTTACTTTTTATGATCTGCAGCTGCATGTGTGTGCTGCCCCAGGGAGTACTGTGAGGGGAGAGCAGGGGAGGAGGTGGRGAAGGGAAGGAACCTGTTAAAAAAACGAGCAGAGGGGAAGGGAAGAAAACACCTGAGCTAATGATTCGGATAAAAAACCTCCACCACATCCCCACCAAAAGACCCAAACTCTTAGAACTCTTAGGGCCTGTTTGACTGCAGAATAGTCCCCCGGGGAGCATGGGGGAAGCCCCATTACCGGAGTCATTTCGGAGCTAGTCTGCACAGAGTGTGATAATCTACCCCGCAGGGAGCAATCCTGCGCKGGCAAGGGCACTGGGGAGAGCTCTCTGTTTATGACTTTCTGCATAAATTTGCTTTATTAGCATAAGTGGTAGCTAGCGCYGAAGACTAACACTTTGCCGGAGGTTGGCGCCTCTGGAGAACGTGAACTCGGGAGAGGCCCCGGAACGACGGCGGGAGGAGCGGGGCTGCGGGATGAGGGCTGCGCGAGAAGGGGACGCTGCAGTTGTCCGCGCTGGCATTCCGTGCGAGCTGGAATTGCCTCCCTGAGCCCACAGCGAAAGGAAATATACGATCGCTAACCAGATCTCCAGCTTTTCCTCTGCCGGCGGGATTTGAGACGCCGAGTTGTGCGGGYGAGCGGATGGAGCCTGGCCGCGGGGTGCGGGTCCTGCTGGGACGGAGCAGGTGGAAGGGCGGGAAAAAGGCAGGAGGAGCCTGGATCCGTGCGCTGGAAGTGACTCACTGGCTCCTCACCCATCGCGCCAAGGACTTGGTACTCTCAGGAATAAGTGCCCAGCGGGTGTGAGCAGCGCTGGGGAGGAAGCACGAGGAGGGTTTGGTTCTCCGGGGGCGGGGGAACCTCGTGGGGATGAGCCGCTCGGAGCAAAACGGCTTATTTTAATAATGACCTTCAAGAATGGAATAAAAATACAATAATCATGGTAGATTAGCAAGAACGAGCCAATTAAACACAACACAGGCTTTGTAAAGCGCCATGACAGATAAGGCAGGGCTGCAAGCTCCCGAATAAGTGATGAATGTTGAGGTATTGCATAAGGTTGGGGTGGGGGCTGGGGAGAGCTGGTGAATATTCCAAGCCTGGCAGGCTGCCCTGGAGAAGGCAGAGGTGAAAAGGCCATCTGTGCCTTCAGTGAGACCGAGAGGGAGGGGGGARAGGAGGTGGGCAGGGTGGCCAGGAGCCCGAAGGCATGGAGTAACAATCCTCCAACTTTAATATCTGCTGTTCCATTTTGTATTCATCATGTCAGCGTAATCTGGTTTTATGGGAATCGTCTTGRTTCCCAACCAAATGCGTTTAGGCCCTTTTGCTTTTAAGTTTGATTGTAATACAAGTTGAAGACTTCACTGAAATGTTTATATGTGAGGGTTGTAGCAACAGCAAASGGAGAAGTGGAATTAGAGAGTTGGTTGGAAGGGGTTTTGCTGTGGTCACTGCTGTCCCTTGCCTTATCCTGGATGGGTGACCTGCTGATGGGCACCAGCCCAGGTCGGAGGCTGAGCCCTAGGAATGGTTTTGTTTGGATGGCTTTGTRATTCCCAAGGAAAACATTGAAGATTGTAGAAGTTTTACAGGGCAYGGAGCTTGAGGAAAAGCAAAGAAAAGGCAAAAGAAGTGCCCTTTTCTTAATTTCAGACCCTCATCAGGTGATACCAAAGGCTGGTGGGTGCTGCCCGTGGGCTCAGMTGAGCTGTGCGGTGGGAGATGGAGGGCAGGGGTAAAGAGTTGGGGAGGCTGGAGAGGGGATACATCTGCTGGTGTCACAGGGGAACAGGCTCCTTGGATCCTCTGGGATGGAGAAATGTACTTGCCCRGGGTCTTGGGACAGGGAGAAGGGGAGAATTCTGGCTGGCTGCTGCGGGGAAGGAGGCTCCTCGCTGTCTCCGGGCTGCTGGGCGCAGTGAGCAGGTAGGAAGATGGCATGGCAGATGTTTTATGATCTGTTTGCCTGTTTTACTCGCTGTTTTACCCACAAAGGGGTGTTTGAGCCCCATCTGAGAGCTCCCCATCTGCTCGATACTGAGATTTTGAACAGCTATAGACCRCAAGTGCTTTTCCATCGCTGCCCATTTAAAACCTTAACTGTATCTCATTCGGTTTTGGTGCAGGAATGCCCTTAATTTGTTCCAAAAGCGTTTGAAAGCTCTGATAAGAGGCAATCTCGCTGCAGACTATTACATTCTGCGTGATGGACGGGCCATCACTGCTGGAACCACAGCAGACAGTGCAGTGACAATGTGTGTCCAGTGAAACACAGGCAGGGTAATATTCCTGTCAAGTATATGAAACCAGGAAACTTCCCTGTGTTTGGGTATTGAAGGATTCAGCAGCTCCAGGGCTTGAAAAAGCTCTTTTATTATTATTTTTATCATCAGGAGTGAATCTGATTGAAGGCTCACGATGTCCTGGCAGTGCTGGGGGCAGGAATCAGATGCCCTGAAATGAGAGCTCAACGGTGGAGGGCACACAAGTGTTTATAAGTGTGTGGGAATGGGTACCCAGGCTTGGCAAGTCAGTGTTTGTCACAAATTGCCTGGCTGCTGGGTTCGCTGAAAATTGTGAAATGAATGTTAAATTGAAGTTTCTACTTTGGGAAGAGACCTTTTGAAAATGAAACAGGCTTATCGTCAGTCTAGGCTAAAATCCAAAAAAAATTGCCTGTATTTCAGAACTCCTGAGAAATGTTCTCCGTGATCCTTTTAAACATCCCATGCAAAAAATGTGTGTGTAAGGGAAAAAATTTTGGAGAAAGGTTGACTCTGGAGGCTTTTTCCCCTGCTTCCCTAATGTGATGTAGCAGTGGGGTCCTGRTGGCACCCACGTGGTGTGGGTGATACAACCTCCTTCCTGAGCTCTTCAGGAAAGGTCTGCTGCAGGATGAGTGTGTGTAATCCTGCAAATCATCCCCTCCTGGGGGTGGCTGTCCCTCTGGACAGAATTAAGATTATGGCTTTGCAGAACAGAGTCTCTCCCTTGATGCCTCTGTGCTCTCCCATGGCCTGCTTGGCTCTGTGGATGAGCCTGGATTTCTGCTGCGAAGCTGAGTGAGTGCTTTTGCTCCTAAAAGTAGCATTTGTTTTGATTTTAATTAGACAAGGAGATGCTTTTCRGTACAGACCTTTGAAGTATTGCTGGGAAGACGACTGCAATTAAGCAGCCTTGATATTCCTCTCATTTTGTTCTTTTACTGCTAGGYGAAACCTGCTTTAGACTTGTTTGGAGGGGAGGGACACAGGATTCCTTCCCTCAGATTCCCAGGTCTTGCAGGAGCTGCACGGTGCYGTGATTTATGGGTTCCACAGTGCAAGCAACATCCCCTTGCTCCAGCAAAGAGCTTTTTCCATCCAAGGAGGGAAGGGTCATCAGCAGGATGTCACAGCAGTGACAGAGATGTGACAGGAGCTCGTGCATCCCCTCCCAAGCACAAGTGTGGGCTCCTGACGGAGCAGGAGCTGTTTGGTTCTTCTCCGTTGAGAGCTCGGATGGGCACAGGTTTGGGGATGGGGACAGTGCTGTGCTAGGAGGGGCAGAGGCAATGAGCAAACCCCTCTGGTGACACTGAGGTGACAGTGCAGGAGCTCAGGGGTGTCAGCAGTGAGTGCTGAATCAGGGATCTGGCAGGAATGGGGTGACCTTGTCCCTGCCCTCAGCCCTGCAGGACTTGTGCTGTGCTGGGGGCTTCTTGTTGAGGAGGTTGTTTGGCTGTTCTGATCCGTGATGGGAAGCCAGGAGCTTGCTGCTGGAAAACATATTGATTTCAGGGACGAGAAAAACTGTTCCTGAAGGATCAAGAGGTTTTTTTGTTGGGTTGGGACGTGGGTTTGTACAAGTGGAAGTGCCTGGGTGGCTGCTCACCACCCCAGTGTCTTGCTGGAGCATCTTGTCCTGCAARGTGTGAGTGACTCCTCAGGACAGCCTCAGCTGGGCTTGCTCCTTCCTTCCTCTCCACTGGGAGCTGGAACTGGATGTGCTTTTGCCCAGATGGGCTCAGGATAACAAAATGCCACCAGCATTCCCTGGCTGCTTTGCCTGCAGGGGAGCAAGTGCTGCCCTCCTTGCTGACCTGACCCTCTGCAGCCAACGTGAGGAGAACCTTGTGTCTGTTCCCACTGTGATTCCAGGAGTACCTGAGCTTGTGCTCTTGGCTGTTCTGGRGCAGACACACCTGCAGACAGTGGGTCGTGGGCTGTTATACCTGGTCACGCTTCCCAAGCAGGAGGGAATTGAATTTGGGTCTCCCTCAAAGCAGGAGACTCCCGAAGCTGTGGGCCCAGTGACTAAAGAAGATCTGTCTTGCTTCCCATTGCTTATATTGCAAATGGAAAAACAAACACAAAAAAAGATGCGGTGGAAGGAGAAATATTTTGGCTCATTTCGTACTAGTATTTTTAATTTTTTTTTTCGGTTTTGATTCAGCTGCCAAACTGCCAAAGCCGTTCTCTGCAGAGATGTGCTTGCAGTGTGCTGGGCAGCTGTGGAGCTGTCAGTGCTCCCGGCCCAGGCAGGAGCTGCTGCCTTSCCTGGGGCTGCAGGGGATGCTCTTTGGGGTGTCCAAACCCCTCATTCAGTGCAGTGCCCTAGGCCAGGGAAGGCTGCTGGATATGAGTAACAATCCTGGCTCCCGGGGTGCTTGTGCTGTAAATCAGGACCGGGTGGGATGTAAAACCTGCAGAAGATGAGTGACAGAGGCAGCCCTGAGGTCAATAAATATTTGTCAAGCTTGGTGGCCATCCCTTGTTGCTGTGCTGGGAGCATCCCTGTTAAATCCTGTTAATCCTCACAGCTGGATGGAGGTTTCCACTGTAGATGCCAGCAAAGTGTGTGCTGGTGTCTGCATCCTGGCTTGCTTGGCACTGAGTGTCCTCCCCGAGCCACCAAACTCCCTTGGGCTTGGCTGCAGATCCCTGGGAGCTTCTTCCAGCCTCCTGGGATAGCCATAGGAGGTTCCAGGCGACCTGTGTAATGTGTGGTTTGAAATCCTAAGGCATTCTGTAGGCCCTTGCTTTTGATTAAGGACGACAAACATTACTGTTCATATACAGGGGAAGTAACAGGTAGAGGCTAAAATTAGATGGAAGCAGTTCTGGGGATAAGACACACAATTCCCGATTTTCTGGATCGCTTAGAACAACCCCTTTGGGCACCACGGAGCACGCTGACCCCGAGCTGTGTGTCTTGCCCCTGCAGAGATGTCGGGGACCGTGTCGGACATTTCCCTGGTGCACTGGAAGCAGCAGTGGCTGGAGAACGGCACCCTCTACTTCCACGTGTCCATGAGCAGCGCCGAGCAGCTCTCCCGGGCCACCCCGCCCAGCCTCCAGGAGCCCTCGGAGATCGTGGAGGAGCAGATGCACATTCTTCACATCTCGGTCATGGTGAGTCACAGCTGCCGAGGGCACCCCCTCGGAGGAGGGGCATGAGGAGCAGGGTGGTGAGTCTGGTCTGTGTCCCGTCTTGGCTGGGTCTCCAGGAAGGGTGAGATGTGTCTTGAGTGGGCCAGGAAAATCGAAAAGAGTGCTTGGTCTGCTGAGAAAATAAAACAAAGCAACAGAGTGTGGGGAAGAAGCTGTTGGGAGGGTAACAGGGATCCTTGTGGTTCCTCCTGTCTCWGCTGGAAAGCGGTGAGGTGCCAGTGGAGTATTTCTGCTTGGTCTTTGTGTTTGGGTGTGTGCAAAAGCAAGGTTTTGGGCTTGGTTGTTTCATTCTGAAGCTGAATTTTATCTTTGAAGTGAGTAAGGGCTGCAGCATTTCTYGCAAAGGACAAGTCTGACCTAAAAGTAAAAAGATGATCCAGCGCTTTGAATGTCTCCATCTGGGGTGTTTGTGACCTTTCATTAACACAGTGTGATATGTGCTGAGTTGCCTTTTAAAGTTTGAGTATCACATGAGGTGGTTGCCTACATACTTGGATCTGCTCCAGTGCTCCTGTGCTTTAGAGCTCCATCTGTAAGATGGGACTTGGGGTATTGTCCCTTCAATCCCATTGGGATAAGCCATAAATAAAAGAGAAGTTAGGTTTGTATACCCAGTGTGAGTGCTTGCTATCTRTCTGCCTAAAACAAGTCTGTTATGGCATTGGGGATCCCACCACAGCAACCTCTGCAAAAGATGGATCTGCTCGTCTCTTGGGATCTGTGTCACCTCCACAACTTTTTGTCCTTTGTTTTGGAAGGTGGAACAGAGACAATGGCTGCACAAACCCTTTATTTTTTTTTTTTTCATTTGAACAAGCAGCTATTTGGCTTTTACAACTTAAATCTGGTTTTTGGAGTGTCTCAGCCCTTGTCAATGGGACTTTAGATGGGTGAGAATGGAGAAGGGCTTTGCACTAAGGCTGTTGGGCAAGGTAAGATGCAGGATGGCAGAAGAGAAGAGTTGGGGACTACAGCTTACTGAGTTGGATAGGGAGTGGTTTTCTGTCCTGCTAAAATTGTCAGTGGGATGGAGCATTGGAGAGCAGGAAAGGGTAAAACTGTTGTGCTTGGAAAATGAGCCTGAAAATACAAGTGAGAGACAAAGCAGAAAAGGAACACAGCACAAYGTGTGTGGGTGTGAAAAGCTCAGTCCCTGGCAGGAGGTTTGAGTATGGAATTGTTTGGCTGTTTGGGCAAACCTGAGCCCTGGAGAACTGCCCTGTGTCTGTGGGGTGACACTGGCTCTGGAGCGTGGTGATKCCTGCTTGAAATGCAGATTTTCTTTAGTGGGGAGAGATTCAGTCCTGGTCCTCAACCCTTGCTGAAGCTGCTCTCTCTAAAGTACAACAGATGAGAGAAATTTCCTTTGAGAAGTTCCTGCCCAGAGCCCTCCTTTGCTGCACCTCAGAGTCCAGGAGCTGCGGTGCCGGTGGGGTGGAGCTGACGGCATTGCTGGGAATGTCACAGGAATGGTTTTGCCCTCTAATCCCAAYTTAGCCAGGGAAGATGTGCTTTGCTCATGGCACAGGAGCATCCATGGCTTTCCTGTGAGAGTCATTCCTGCCCTGAGCCTCTCCTCCCTTCTGCAAAAGCAACAGGAGGACAGGAGAGAAGGARTTGCTCCTTCCACACAGAAAGAGCTGTAATTCCGCTTTGTTCATAAATCCTGACATTCCTTGCAGCAGGAGCCAAGGTCCTGGGCACGGATGTGGCTCTGGGATGGGATCTGGGCTCACATGTGTCTCTGGGGAGGCAGGAGCCCTGCAGATTCTTTCCCTGGGTCAGGACTGCAGCACAGGCTTGAAACTTTGCCCAGATTTTTYGGAAGGTTCATTAACTTTTTGAGTGAACCCGAGCCAAGTTTTGAGTTACCAGCGAAGATAATTCCGTTTTGTTGGTTCGGTTTTTTCTTTTTTTCTTCCTTGAGACCTCATGGAGTTCTGTAGCTGAAATAAAATGGGCACAGCTCTTTGTTTCTTGGGTGGAATATTTYGCCCAGCTCCCTGGGCTGCTTTCCCACTCCTTTATTTTCCTTCTTGACCCCAGCTGGATCACACCCCAGAGGGCCCCCATTACTTGAGCTCTCCTACCCCATCAGTGGGGTTCCCTCTGGGTACCATGCCCGCTGTGTCCATATCCCTTTTGCCTCCAGATGCAGCTGGACATCCTGTGTCCTCCTTCCCAGCTTCCCAAATGCTTTTCCTTCCTCTTCCTGCCACAAAGCCCAATGTCTCCTGTGTGTAGGCTAAACYACCACCACTGCTGTGGACAAAGAATTCCAACCCATCCCAGTGCTGCCTTGGCATTCAGGCTCTGCCTGCCCCTTTCATCAGCCCAGCATCCYGCTCCAGGGGACAGGAGGAGCCATGGGAAAGTGCTTCCCTGCATCTCCTTAAGTGCCTGTAATACTTGCTTTTAGCTGTGTCCTCATCCTCCAGCTGAGTGCCAGGAGCTGGGGAGGGTTTTGCCTGGGGGATCTGGTTAATCCCTCACTTAGGGAGCACTTGGCAGAGCTTTATTGGGCAGTGAGGCATCCCTGAGCCAAGCTCCCTCCATGGGAATGCCGGTTTGGATTTCTGTAGGTGTTCGTGGCTTGGCTGGGAGCTCCTGCTCTGCCTCTAAAGCCCAGACCCCTCCGTGCTGCGTGGTGGCTCCAGGGAGCTGTAAATCCTGGGTTTGCTCCTCCTTCCAGTGATTCTGGCTGTCAGTCCATGGATTTCTGCTTTGGGSTGGGTTTGTTTCCAGGGCAGCAGGAGAGGGGCCCTCAGTGTCCATGGCCTGTGTCCCTGTGACCATCTGTCCCTGCAAAGCACTGAGTGACCGTGACTCTCTTCACACCTCCCTTCACGAGCTCAAGGGCGTCTTTGACAGCAAGATAATACTTAATTTTTATTTTTTTTCCTTTCCTAACTGTTTTTTTCTTAATCTCTCCCCAATGAGACATAACATTAATTACTGCAGTTAAAGGGAATTCAGTCTCCATTACTCTCTGCCACCCATTTCCTCTTGGCTTGAGCGCCTGAAATTTGTCTCCCAAATGAAAAGAAGGGATAAAGGGAGAAAAAAACAAATATGCAAATGCAAGATTTTATTTATTTACCTTTTTTTTTCTTAGCACAGTGTCAAGTAGAAAGGAATCAATATTTTTGTCATTACGCCTGTTGTGTTTTTTCACCATAATCTCAGCTGTCATTTGGKCTTAATTGTGTTGTTTCCTGTTGTGTGGAAGTAAATCTTATCTGTTTTGGATTAAAATTCAATGAAGGTCACAGCAGCTCGAAAACTTACCAGGCTGCAGCAATTAATGTTCATTTGGCTTTGATAAATTGGAATGTTCCCCACAATGGGACTGGAGTGGATTTCAGAAGCAATAATTCTTCCATTAACTCAATGATTCCCCGCGTGATGGAGCGTCTTGTCACCGCTCTGTTTGTCATCTGTCACTTCAAGGATCTGGGCATATGCCTGATATGATTTATCATGATTATCGGGGCTGCCTGTGTCAAAACATTTTAAACYGCTAATTATTCCAGCCTTGTAAATTGCTGAGTTTAACAAAACATAAGAGAGGTTTATTTTTTTGTTGTTCCCCAGCATCTCGTGTCCCCTGTTCAATGAGGGCTCCGCGTCGCGCTGATCCCAGCCCCGGGGCCGTGTCCGGCGGCTTCGGGGGGTGTTTGTCAGGCTCCGAGGGGAGCTCTGGGTGGGACAGACAGGTTTGATCTCTGCACTGACCCCTTTATCAGACCTCAGCAGGACCGTGGCACCCTGTGAGTGCTGGGATTTGGGAAGAGGATGCACAGCCCCATCCCGTCCTGCTGGTGCCGGGGATGGGTTTTCCTCTCCGGTGAGTGATGCCAGTGAGAGCCCTGGCTGTGGGATGCCAGTCACCTGCATGGTGGGAGGTTGTAAATGTGCTCTGCCTGCCTCTGCTCCAGCTCCTGTAGAAATCTGATGGGTTTTTTTGAGAGTGGTCACAAGGAAAAGCCTTGATCCATCACCTTGCTAGGGATCATTAAAATGTCTGGAGTAAAAGGTGACCAGAGCTCATCAGGCTGCTTCTTTTAAAAATTACTATTTTTTATTTTTAATGCTCACTTTCTGCTGGCTGTCCTGGCTGCAGACAAGTTATCTGCTGGTTTTTAGGTCTCCCAGAGGGTTTTTTTTTCCAGTTCATATTTGTAGAGTTTCCTTTTTCTTCTTGTTCCTACCCATCCTGATATTTTCTCAATGATCAGCCACTGGTGCTGTGCTCCATCAGCCCCTGGGCTGGGTATAAAGTGTGGTCTTAAACTCTTCCCTCTGATTTCACATCCTGCTCTGAAGTGGAGCTGGGGAGGGATCGTGTACCCCAGTGCACCCTGTGGTGTGTCCTGGGGGCCCATCCTTGGGGCTGCCTTGGTCTGGGGCAGCTCTTTACTTCTTTAAGGAATATCCAAGAGCAAGCAAATCTTTAGGAGCTGCTGCTGTCACCTRTTAGGAAAAAAATCTTCCCTGTGAGGGTGGAGAGGCCCTGGCACAGGTTGCTCAGAGAAGCTGTGACTGCCCCATCCCTCATAGTGTCCAAGGCCAGGTTGGATGGGGCTTGGAGCAACCTGGGATAGTGGAAGGTGTCCCTGCCCATGGCAAGGGCTTGGAATGAGATGATCTTTAAGGTCCCTTCCCTCCCAGGCCATTCCATGACCCTGTGCTTGCTCTGCTTCCCACAGGTGGATATAACAGCACACCAGTGCAACTGGGCTTACCCCAGCTTGTATGGAAGGGGAGAGAAGGCTGAAACCCTTTTCAGAGCTGGGCTGATTCCCACTGTTCCCAGCGAACAGCTCCATGAGGGATCACTCCAGGTCCCGCAGGCTTCAGACACATCCACACACGGGCTCCTTCAGCCCCAGCATTCCCTCAGATTGGCCATTTTTTGGTGCCTCCTTTCCCTACCCAACAGGATTTTATCCTCCTTGGTGCTGAACTTCCCAGTGGATTTAGGCCCCTCCCATGGTGGTGTGTCCCGTGGGATTGCTGGCAGCACCACTGGAACTGCTCGAACGTTGCTTGAGCCTTCCTGTGGCTCCTTGTAGCAGGTCTGGCTGATGGCAGCACTGGAGCTCCTGTCAGCCAGCTCAGTTGGAGGAAAAAAAAACCTGGTGTGACATGAGTAATAAGGCAGTGAAGAAGGCACAACATCTGTGTCATCATTTCTGCACCAGGAGGTCAACCAGATTCATCAAACGTGCACTTCCAGCTTGTGATGTGTTTAGAAATTAATTAAGATAGGGAGAGAATTGCTGCTGCAGSAGATTTTCTTATCTGAAAGGTATTAAAAAGCTAAATTGATCTCCAATGAGCTGTTTTTATTAAAAAAAAACAAAACCCAAAAGAAAAGCTCTACAATCCCTGGGTTTGGCGTATCCCTGTGTGGGGAGAGGAGAAGGAGCTGCCCAGCCTGATGTGGAGATGGACTGAGCATCCCCAAATCCCTGGGATGGTGATGGGAGCTGCAGGCTCTGTGCTGATGGCAGACCAAGCAATCCTCCCCAGTCTGCCGAAGGTGGCCCTSAGCTCTTTGCTGAGCTGCTTTGGGGTGGCCAGAGGGACTGGTGGGGTCTCTGCTGGGTTGGATGTCCCCGGGCAGAGGGGCTGAGTGCCCACAGACCCCGTCGGTTTGGGGTCTGGAGCTCAGCCCAGCTGGAAGCTGAAGTCACCAGTCATGCAGGAGCTCTTGAACTGGTGCACAGAGGAGCTGGGGCTGATCCATGCTGTAAGGAAATCTCACTCCTCACACCCTGACCCTATTGGTGGCACCTGCTCTTTCCCAGGATGGGACATTCTTTGGCTCAAGTTCCATTTCCATAATGTGCCATTAACCAACTTCTTGCTCTCTGGGAGAGGGAACTTCTTTCCTTCAGCTTCCCCCTCCTCTCCTTTGCAGAGCCGATACAAAACAAGGACTAAATGTCATTAATGATGTGCTCTGGTATTTAGGGAATTCATTTTGGGGGAATTTGTCTTTAAATTGTCACTTTTGTGACAATGGCACCTGTTATGTTAATAATCTTTCACTAATCTCTCTCAGTTTTCCACTTTAGCTCCAGTGAATACATTAGACCCTTTATGGCTTTCTCTCTATCAGACATTTTCAACCCCACTGTGTTAAAATATGTAACTGGAGTGTTTGATTTGCATCTCTGATAAAGGAAGGCTGAATAAATGCTCTCAGTTCATCCCAACTGAGCAGCAAACTTAACTTTCTCGTGTCATCCCCAGAGCAATCAAAGTTGGTACTGGGGGAAAAGCAGCCACGGGAAGCAGTGGGGAGGGGTTTGGGTTTTGCAGATGGCATYGGAGGCGTGGGAGGGATGTGCAGCCTGAGAAAATTCCCCAGCCTCGACATGCTGAGAAAAGGAAGGGAAAAAGTAAAAAAAAAAAAACCTCGTGTTGGAAAAGTGGCCGGTGCTGTCAGGGGGTGTGAGGGCTGCAAAGGGAGATGCTGAAGGCGTGAGGAGAGGAAGGAAAAGCCCCAGAGGGAAGGTTTGGGGATGGGGTGAGGAGCAGCAGAGCAGTGTGTGCTCAGGGTGGGACACACTGTGCCTGCCTTCTCCCCCAGGCCGGGTCCCTGGGGCTGCCAGCGGCACTGAAAGGGTATTTTTATCAGTTTGCTGATCTCAGAGGCTTCTCTTGAACTTGTTCCCTTCCTTCCTCCTCCTCACTCTTCCCCTTCCCACCATCTGTCTGGGAGAAATACATCCGCAGCGCTGTGGGGTGTAGCTGGTGCCCTGACCTTTTGGTGGTGTTTTTTTTYCCCCTAGTATTAGACAAGCAGATGGAAATCCAGGCTTCAGTGGGGTGGCTCTGCCTCAGCTCCTGGTTCCCATCCCTCTCCTGCACAGGCTGGTTCTCACCGAGCTGCTGGGCCTCCTGGAGAGAGCAATTCCACGTGGGAGCCCCGTGCTAATCCTGTGTGTAAAGCGCTGGGAGTGCTGGATTGGTACCTTTGAAACGTTGACGTAAACACAGGAATGCTTTGCAGCTCCCAGCCTGGATCTAATTGCTTTAAACTGCCAGGCTCCAAAGTACATATGGCACTAAAATTGTCAGGAAACGTTATTCCRGGAAAACTCCTGTGGATGCTGGCTTCTCCAGCGATGGCTGGGTGTGGGTGGCCCCTGGCTCCGAGGTGATGGAGAGCGTTTTCCCGGGATGCAGGCCTTGCACTGCCTGCCTCGTGGGGCCAGGGATGCTGGCAGGGTGTAAGGTCTCATCTCCTCACTGGTGAGGCTGTGCTGGGGGGTGCCTRACACACTCTTTATTCCCATCAGGAATGTTATAATCTCCATCTTTCTGTTGGTACAACACAGGCTCTGACCCAGGGCAAGGAGCCTCACCCAGCTCTCACATCCCCAGGAAGATTCCTGYGGGCTTGAAAGCCGGGTTGCTCTTCAGACAAGCAGCAAAATGCCTTTTCTTTTTTTATTTTCCCCTTCAAACCTTGTGTTATGTGCAGTTCTCGCTCCTCTCAGTTGTTACTCGTGTTTGGATGTGAGCTGGAAGTGTTTGCATCCGCTCGAGTGCTGTCGGTGTCAGGCGCTGGCTCGTGTGAAGGTGAGCTGTGCTCCACCTCATGCAGAACTGCTCCGAGGTGCCTGTGAGAGATGTTCCATTGCAGCTCCACAAAAAGGCTGGATCCTCCTTTGATCGGCAAATCCCGAAGATGGGAGTAAGTGCTAACGACAGGATGTAAATGCAATATCGTATTTGTCCCCAGAAATATATTTGCTCTCAGTTTGGGCTTCCTTTTTTTTTTCTTTTTTTTTTTCCCCCCCCATTTAAAAATAAATTGGACTCGGTTTCGCAAGGCGCCGCGGTGCCGCGAAAAGGCAGAGCGCTTTTTGTTCGGGGAAGTGTCAGAATGAAATGTTTCTACTCTTCAACACTTTCCATATCCTCCCCAAAACCACTTACACTTTAGTTGCAGCTGATGTGAAACTGTCTGAGCAGATAAACCGTGCCTGGAAAAAAAAAAAAACCTTTTCCAAGCTCTTTGTGGAGTGACTGTGCCTGAAGCAGAGGAGATGTGGTGCTGTGGGTCTCATCATCAGCCTCTGCARTGCCTGGCCCTGGGGCAGGGGATGCTCAGACGCCCACCAGCAGGAAAAATCGGGAAGAAGCTCGTGTATCCGTGATTTTCTCCGGCCATCATTAGGCTTCTAATACAGCAGAGCAGTTTTTGTGTGTATCTGGGTCTTGCTTTGCAAGTTGGGCAGAATTCCCACTGGCTTAATTGGGAGCAACGTCAGGCCAAGTATGGTTATTTTTACCTGTCACTGCTCCCACTGCACCTCCTCCCTCCCTGCTGCATCCCCACGGACGGGGGGGAGCGAGCTCTGCTTCAGCTTTCTAAAGGTCTCCTTCAGCTCCGAGCAGGAGCCTCGTCATGAACTCTCACGATGTGCAGCAAAGGAAAAGGACAGAGAGAAAAAAAATGGAATTGTGCTTATTGTTAAAATCCAATTCTGTAAAACTGCAGGAAAATAACCTGGTTTTGAAGGGAGCTGGCTGACTGGCTGGGCTTTGCCCCAGGTGGGTGCTTATGGGGCTGGATTTATGGCAGGGGCTGGAGAGGGAGTGAGTGGGAGCATCGGCCCCAGCCCTGCGCTTGGATTTCAGGGGTTGGGCACTTTTTCCTTGTGTTTCCCTTTATCCATCAAGAAAACTTGTGGTTTTTCTTTCTAGCCTTCTCCTTTCTAACTCCTCAGGGGAGACAAAACCACTTATTTTTTCTATTATTCAGATGGAAGGTGAGGAACCTGCCTGCACTGCAGGAGGATCGCAGCAAAGCACTGGTTTTAGCCATGTCAGGTGTCTCCTTTTCACTTTCCAGAGTTGTATCTGGGTAGCAACTCCTCACCAGCCATTCCTTGGGCGAACTTGAGCTCTCCTGCTGCCCTGGCCGTGGTTTTCCTTGCCCTGGCCGTGGTTTTCCTCATTGCACCACTCGAGCTCAGGGTGAAACTGTTGTGGTGGCAGCAGCGATTGTTGGGGGAGCACACAACAGCCCCAGTGTTGAGTCTTGCTGCTTATTTAGCAATGCTGGAGTGTTTTGGAAGCATCTTTCTGCGGAGGTTGGGGTGGGTTTGGTAAGGCAGAAGTAAAGGGACAGGCAGCCCCATGTGCTGGGAGTGGGAGGTTGCAGCGGGAGAAGGACTGGCTGGAGGGTGCTGGCCCTAAAGGGAATCTCTCACCATGATTAAGCTGCAGGTTTCCCTTGGCCTTTCCCGGCRATCCATCATTATTCAGGCCAGCTCTGGGTCTGTCAGCCTCTCTCTGCTGCAGAAATTAATGGTTTGAACTCTCCCAGCTCAGGTGCTGGGATGCAGCTTGGTTGGGCTGGGTACCAGGGATCTGATCCCACCCTGCACCCTTGGGGTGTCTGGGACCTCGGGATGGCTCGGGGCAGCTGCTTCTCCCACTGCTCTCCCTCGTGATGGTGATTTGGGGTGCCCAGCTCTTAGACACTGAGCCCTACACCCTCCCGGGTGGGTTCAGACACATCTTCACCCCCTTGGACAGTGGTCCTGCAGCCACGTGCGCCCTCACGCAGCTGGGATGTGCCGAGGGACGAGCATTGGGATGCTGGTTTGGGAGAGCAGGGCGAGCATGGAGTGGTGGCTGCCAGCCCCCCGTGCTGCAGGGCTGGGTGAGGAGGGGCTTGTTTACAAACTGCAGACAAAAGCAGCGATTGCTGCAAGTCATAGAAACAAACAGAACGAGACAACAGCTCCAGGTACTGCGTGAATCGGTGCCAGGGATTCCTCCTGCCCGCAGCACCTGCAGACGAGCTGGGAGATGTCTCTGGGCTGTGGTGAGGATTGGCTTGTCAAGTAAGGCTGAGGTGCCCTTAGGCTGAGGTTATGGAAGGGATAAGGAGGATATTTCCTATATATCCTCATATATACGAGGATATGGATGTGGCTGTGCCCTCCCTGGTTGGGGAAGGGTGTAAATTGCCATGAAAACTTTTCTGCCCACCTTACATGCACTGTGAGGAGGGGCTGGTGCTGTCCCTGCCTGCAGCTCCCAGACCCTGGGGTGACACAGCCGRTTGTTCTTCTTTTCTTTTTTTTTCGTCCCAAAAAAACCATCTTGAGACTCAATTACCTGGGTGTGTTGGGACTGGTTGTGCTGGCTGGACTCACAGATTTTCAGCTTCCCCTTCGAGGGCTGCTTTGACCTTGTCTCAAGGCATCCTCAGGGCTGGTTTAGGGCCAGATCCACCCAGGACCCTCGTGGCTTGTGCTGGGATGGATGCTGTGACTCTCCTCTCCATCTCCGTGTACTTGAGCTGCCTCTGCCACGCAGCCCAGCTCCTCCTCTGGCTGTCTGGGGGCCACGGGGAGGAGGAGGAGTTGGAYGTGTTGTTCTGCTAGCTGCTGCTGAGTCCTGGGAATTGGGGAATAGCCTTGTCAAACCAGGGAAGTGAAGTGACCTGATTCTTCTCAGCCCTGTGTGCCTGGGAAGGGAGGGCTGAGCGGGGCCGTTCAGTGCTTTGTGTTTCTCCTGTCCCCCGTGACGGGGGGAGAGGGGTTCACGCGAGCATCTGGGCAGCCTCGGTGTGCTCTGCAGGGAGGGCTTAGAGACACACAGATTCTTCAACCAAGCTGCTCCTGCCTTAGGAYAGTGATTGCTTTGGATTTGGCTGCCTCTGTCCCTGTACACCSCACCCTGGAGCTGGTTCCCTGTGGGGGAGGCACTGGGTCCATGTGAGCAGGGCTGTCTGGAGCATCCCGGGTGTTGCAGGGACAGCTGGGCCTGGAGAGGTCCCTGGTGCCCAGCCTGCTGATGTGATTGATGCACAAGGAAGGGAAGGGTGGGTTAGTGATCCTCATGTGCTGCGTGTCTGTTTGCCAGTGATCACATTTCACGTGTCCATGCCTTTCCTGTTGTCTGTGTGTCCCTGCTGCCATGCAATCTCCCTTCTTCCCACACTGGAGTGTTTCCCCATCACCTGTCCTGCTGTATGGGAGGCTGTACATCCCTCCCCAGGTGAATCCCCGTTGTTCAGCAGCTGTCACCCTGACCTGGGGTTCTGTGTGTGTGTGCTGCAGTCAGGCTGTTCCTGGGTTGGATGGCTGGGGTTGTCCCCATGCTCTTCCAGTCGGTCTCCTTCCTTCCCTTCTCCTTTGAAAAAAAGTTAACTGAGTATTGGACTCATCCTGTCCTTCCCTGAGGTGCTGTGACTCTCCCTAGGCAGGTTTTTCCTCTGGGTGCTGGTGAGCTCCTTCCTGCACACCATCCTCAGCAGAGGGGTCCCCTCAGTGGGGTCTGCTGTGTGTGCTGGGGAGGAGAGAGGCTTCCTGCCACCCTTTTTAGGTCATGACAGTTTGAGGCAAAATCCCTGTTTCACCCCCGTGCTCTCGAGCCTGTCAGCTGTCCCTGTGCTGGCTGGGGGATGTGGGGAGGGGATGGCTTTGTCCTGGCCACCGAACAAAGCCACSGCCACAGGTTGTGTCCACTCACCTCCTGCCACAGCTCGGACATAGCAAAACAAGTAGTGTGGGGTTTTTTTTCTTTTAAAACTTTTTTTACCTCCCTCATGCTCTTCCTCCTCGGCACGCAGGTCAGCGGGGGGAGAGAGCCTTCAGCCGGGCTCTCCGTCACATGTCCCTTGTTTCTTGTGTGTTATTTTTTCCCCACTGCTGCCCTTGCCAAGGGAAGGACATTGTAGAGCCGCTGAGACTGGCAGGGGCTGTAGCACTGCCTGCCAATAGCCTCGGTGTCTGAAAAGACTTAGGAAATCCAAGCTCTAAATTAGCTCCCAAATCATCTCCTTCCCGTTCTCGGGCTGGAGAGCCCTGCAGGGCCAGCCCCGCTGCCCATCTGTCCAGGGCTCCCCGGGGAGCAGAACACAGCACGATGCTCCCATGGGGGGATAGCAGGAAGATCCTTGGTGTGGCATGAGGAGCACCTCAAGCTGGAGCACCCCAGGGAGAGGCAGCGGCAAATTCCTGGCATCCCTCCTGCCAACCTTTGCCGCCCTGCCCAGCTCCCGCCTGGTCTAACCCATTGGGAAGTGTGTTGGGGCTCCTGGCTGTGGTGCTGGAGGGGATCACAGAGCCGATGGACATCTGCTGAAAGCCTCCCAGGGAAGGCAGGAGCCCCATCCTGCTCTTGCCCCGAGGATGCTGCCGAGAGCAGCCAAGGTCATGGCACCGTTGGCAGCGCACGCGGCCGGGACATCTGGAGCCGGAGCAGGGAGCGGGAGGCGTGCTGGCTGTGTGTCTGCTGGGCAAGGGGACAGCCTGTGCCCTGTCCAGCTGTTCCCCCGGCACTGCCCTTGCCAGGTCAGTGGGTGAAGGCAGCAGGAGCAGCTCTGCGTCCCCGTGCTCCGCCTGAGCTCCATATCCGCAAGGCAGTGCTTCTCCCGGGGCCTTTGGGGAGAGGTCTTCGGGAGCAGCCCGAGCCTGGGGAGCAGCTTTGCTCTCGGTGCCGCTGTTTTGGCATGGCTGTGTCTCAGAACTGCCTTTGCCTCTGTTGTCACCTCTCGGGAGAGAAGCAGGCAGGGCTCAAAGCTGCGTCTCCTGGAAATTCAGGCTTCAGCTCCACAAATGCCCTGCGGTTCCRCATCCCCCCTGGCACTCCAGCCTTCGCACTGAATGCAAATTGCTCTTTAAATGTCTCCAGCGACTCTCTGTAGGTGGATTTTGGCGCTCAGGTGCTGCGAGCAGGGCACAGCCACCACAGCACCAYCCTGCCAACCTCAAACCACCCCAGAAAGGGCTCCTGTGCCGTGGRGGCTCTTGGCGTCCTGCCCGTGGGTGAGGATGCTGATCCTTCCCGGGAGGGCTGAGCATCAGCAGGGCACGTTGCTGTGCTGCTGTGGCTCGGGGAGGCCGGGCTGCTGCCTTCCCCAGGCCCTCGGAGGTGGCACGTGCGTGGGAGAAGGGAGCAGGAGCTCCGCAGCGCTGCCTCGGGCACTGGAGTCTGTCCGCTTCATCCTAACAGCAGGTACCTTGGGAAACAGCAGAGGAAAATTCCACTTCTACAGCAGTGTAACTTGGGTTTTGCATTATTGTTTTTTTTTTTTAAAAGGCTCTGTCAGGCTCCTGCTCTCTCCCCCTCCCCTGCTGCGCAGCCGGCTCTGAAGCAGAAGTGATATTTTCTGCCAATGCAATGATTAGCCTCTCTGCTAATGACCCACGAACAGTGTCCAAAATAAATGAGCCCAACCTGCTCATCTTATTAGCCAAATGATTGCATAGAAAGAGGAAATATCTGGAGGAACAGCTTAGGCAGCTGTAATCTGGAAGCGTGGAGGAGTCACTGCTCGATGTATGGAGAGGAGCCATATGTCTGCAAAAAGCTGGGAGAGCTCCTGTGTTATTGGGGTGCTTCTGCTCACCCCCTGCTCCTCCTTTTGTGAGGTGACTGTGCAGGGCTGGAGCTGTGGCTGTCCTTGGACTCTGCTGGTTCCCGAGGCTGGAGACAGGCAGATATTTCTCCTCCTGTCTTCCTCGTCTGGTTTGTGGCTTCCCACATCCTTCAGATGACAGGCAGCAGCACTGGGATGTTGGTCAGGAGAGCAGCTGATGCTGTATCCAGTACTGAGCTRTTCCTGTGTCCTTCAGGCTCTTCCCAATGCACTTGGCAAGGTTGTGGAATGTCCTTGTTTGACAAGGGGAGGGATGAGGAGCAGAAAAGGAGGAGGTGGAGGCAAAGGGGGTTTCTGCAGGGAAGGGAGGTGAAGGGGGTCTTGTGATCCCCCTCATGGATCATGGTGATGTTGAAGTAAAATGAGCTCACTTTGAAAGGGATTCCAGGCTTTGTGTAAATGTAGGAGAGAAATGGAGCTGGGAGAAGAGCAGAGCACCAGGAGGGGGGAATATATGGAGAAGCTGGAGCGCTGCGTGTGAAACCCCTCCTGATTTTGGGAACAGCTTRACCTTCTCTGGGGSATGAGCTCAATTTGAAAGGTGGGTTGGTCTTCCCAGTTGCTGCATGTGTGTCTGAGGAGGTCTCTTGCCAGCTAAAAGGCCTGTCCCTGAGCGAGCTGACAGCAGTGTGGCCATCCAGGAGAAGGGCCCTGGGGGCTGAGACRAGCCCTGAAAGCTTGACCCTGTAGCCTTGAAGCTGTGTCGCATCACAGGATGCATGAGCTCGTGTCTTCTGTGTACCTTCTCCAGGGCACAGCTGATGGGAGTTTCCATGTGCCTGCTCCCTTGTTCAGCATCTCAGCTCGTGGGGTCCCTTCAGCAGCTGATCTGTGACCAAAGCCCTCCATGACATTCCATGTGTGTTTGTGTATATCTATGAAATCTAAACTCCATATAAATGTGTATATTTATTTTTTACTGAGCTGGGATCTGAAGGGTGTCATGCACAGAAATAAGAACCACGACTTTAATTTTCATTTCAACTACATTCCTGTGTAGCTAGTTTATTGCTCTTTACTGTTTGATGCAGACAAATTTTGCTTTGGACTTCTTTCTTCCTTTCCCAATTAGTGGGGGAATTGCTAATTGTGCAGTTTTTTTTTCCTGAGAAGTTTCAGGTTCAAACGATTATCTGTGTTTGGAAAACATCCTGACAGTGCAAATGCTGGAAACTGGAACATGAAGTGGATGAGCCCATGACCCTGGCTCTCCTTGCACCTCTCGGTGTCTTTCACTGCACTGARCCTCTGGGAATGCTGCCCTCGGTCCCTGGGGCTGGGAGGTGGGAGAGACAGGGATGTGGGTGTGGATGGAAGGTTCACCTGCACGCCCCAGGCTGCATCAGTGTGTTTGAGAACTTGTTGCTCCTTTAAACAAGTTTTTCAGGTTGGTGCTGAAGTGGTTTGGCTGTGGAAGGTGTGGTGGGTTGTGAGTGCAGAGTGGGTTTTGTTTGTTTGGGGTTTTTGTTTTGTTTTGGTTTGTTGGGATTTTTTTGAGTGGGGGAGTTGCCTCTTCAGTACCCCAACCCTTCCCGACCGTGTCGATGGCGCTGCCACCCGCTGGGACGCTCAGAGGAGCACTTCGTTCTCGAGGGTTTTGCAGGATGAAGATTGCTTTTCTATAGGATCTGTGGAGTGGAAGGGATTTGGAGMAGTCGTTGAATCCATCCTCTGTGCCCCCGGGCAGGATCAATAACCCTTTGTCACTGGTGATGGATGTTTCTGTGTCCTGTTCTGCAAGAATTCCCGGTCCTCGTGGGCGGTTGTTCCAGCCTGCCCTGTCTGACACGGATCAGCCCCACCAGTGCTCTGCCTCCAGCCCAGCTCTGCGACAGACGAGGCTTTTTGGGTAACTCTTGCAGTGTTTGGACTGATTTAAATAAGCAGGCGGCTCGAAGTGATTGATGGAAAGCCTTTTCCTGGAAATGTTTTGCTCTGAGGATTTCGCTGCAAGTCCCTGGCTCCTGGCAGCACGCAGGGATGCAGGCTGGCATCCCCTCAGGGCGACAGGGGTGGAGGGCTACCAGAGCTGCTGCTTTTTAACAGCAGGGGTCTAAACACTTCTATTTTAATTTTCARGTGTCCGCTGACATTGGGATACACCCGTGCTCCGCAATGCCAGGTCCATTGCTCTCTGTCCAGCGGCTCAGCCCTGCAGGGACAGGGAYATTTGGTGCCTGAGGCAGGGACGTGGATTGCTGAGGCTCTTGGTTCTGGGATTTCATTGCCTACAGCTCCTGTTTGGTCTGTGCAAGACACGTTCAGCCTCTGTTTTTAAAACACTTGCCTGCCTTGGAGAGGAGGTGTCCTCTATTTGGCTGTCCCCTCTGTGGTGTCTCTGAGCCTGGGCTTGGCTGTGGACAAGCCCTGCCATCCCTGGGAAATCCCCACTGGCGTGGAAAGCCTGGCCAGGAGCCCCTGAGGGGGGCTGGGATGGGGCTGGAGCAGGACCGTGCCTGCTTGGCTGCTGGGGAACAGCATCCTGGGTGTTCTGGGCTCCCTGAGCCGGGGGCTTGTCCAGGGAGCACACAGCCCTGGACCAGAAAGCCTGAAACCACCAAGTTTCCGGCGCTCTGCCTGTGGTAGGGACTCCATTCTCTTTTTGGCTTCCTTTGTTCTGTGGGAGATTACTCCTGTGTGGTGAAAGCCTGGAAGAAGGAGAGCCTGGGGAGCAAGAGGCTCTTTGTTGGGGGCAAGGGGAGGCTTTGGAAGGTGGAGGAGCTCGTGCAGGTCGGTGTTGCCTCTGGAAGGAAGCTTCTCTCCGCCCTGGAGCTCTCTCCTCTCCTTCCCACCCAGGTGAGCCTCTCCAGGGACACATGGCTGGATCTTCATCTCCCATCCATGCTTTCCTCTCAGGCCAAGCTGTTTCTTCTTCAGGGCTCCTCCGAAGACGGGAGCATTGCATAAAATGAGCTTAATTTAGATGAGATGYGAGCTCAGGCCAGCCGGCAGGACAGGCACCACACCGGGGAGGGCTGTGATGGAGCCGGGTGTAAAGTTGTTTTCCTGCCTCCTACAAGCTAAAAGCAAACTCTTGGGGGATGCCTGTGCGTGGTGGGGGGWGTGAGCAAACCAAAGCTCAGTACCCACCACCTGCAGCAGGAACAACAAACAAGAGGAGCTTTGTGAGCCCAGAGGTGTGGGCAGAAGGGCTTTATTAGCTCCATTCGAAACATTTTGTCTCGATTCCCATTTAGCTGTGGAATCTAACTTCATTTTAGCTTTAAATTTAGATTTTCAAAACAGGCCTGTCAGATCAGTAAAAGGAAATTTGATTAGAAAATGGCAGCAGGATTGAGGTCTTTGTTTTTCTCCRTGCATGATTTGGCTCGGTGTTTGCTCTTCACCAAAAATACACCATTGGAAAAGYGGGTTTTAGCTAATCAACACTTCCCAACTGGGGGGAAAAACAAGAGGGAGCAGAGATGGAAAGTTTCTGCCACCAGCTCCCCAGTTGCTACCCCTTGTCTGGGACCTGGAGAGTCAGGCTGTGGGGCCAGGGCTGTGGTGACATTGGGGGTGACTTGGGAAGTGGACGGAAGGAGTGGGGTGGCTTTGTGCCTTCCCCTGCTCTCTCTTGCTCACTGCCATCCCCTGTCTGGGTTCAGCTCTTTGAACTCCCTGAGGACACCAGGAGCTGAACCTTGGAGCAGCTCCAGGAGCCTGGGTTAGTAGGGAATGCTTAACCTGGAGGGCTGCAAGGCTGGTTTGGGGTGAGGTGCAGAGCTCTGCCCGTTAACCCCAGAGCCTTGGTGTCTGTCCCTAGGCTGGGCTGGCTGGGAGCACATTCCAGAGGGAGACAAGGAAGGTAGTTAAGCAAGAGATTTAAACACTGGTTGATAACAGCCAGGGGATGGGAGTGTGCTGGAAAGCTGGGAACTGCCAGCCCAGTGCCCGGCAGAGCTTCCAGGGGGATGAGGGRGATTTTTGGGGTTGGAGGAGCAGCTTTCCCTGCCCAGAGCCCGGGGGGCAGTAAGGGGGTGTCAGGCTGGCTCTGCAGTGGCCATCCTCACCYGGTCCCTGCCTGCTGCCAGGGATGGAGCCTGGATCTGCTCCGCAGTTACTCCAGAGGCTGCAATTGGGCTGGAGGCACCGTGTCAGAAACCTGTGTCAAAAACCTGCTGGGGGGCGGGGAGGGGGTTATTAGCCTGGTATTATCCATTTACCCAGATAGCCTGGCTAATCAGCTTTCAGAGGGGGAGAATTAATTGGTTTCGATTGGAGCACGAGGCATGTTTAATTGAAAGGAATTCCTCCCCCCTTCCAAAGGGGCGCTTCCTCGGCCGCCGCTGGCTGGGGAGGGAGGGCTGCAGCCTTCCCACTGTGACCCTCGTGGTGTGGTGCGGCTGAGCTGGGTGATCCGGCTGTAATAGCTCCATCGGGGAAGGAGCTCTTGGTTCTCCATCCGTGCATCCCGCTCGGATGCACTCCAACCCCTCTGCTTCCAGCTGGGACGGAGAGCGCGAGTCCCAGATCGTCTCAGCCCCTCGTAGCGTACTGGGGAGCTTGGCAGGGTCGCCTTGGTGGCACCCAGGTGGCATCMCTGCCGTGCTGCCACCTCCTCGGCTTTCCTGCTGTTGTCTTTGATGCCCTGTATCCATATGGTAAAATAAGAAAAAGGCTTGGATTGCAGGAGCTTGGGGATGAGGACTGTGCCCTGGGCGTGCAGAGCTCTCCAGAGCTGGGGTGCAAATGCAAATGGAAACTTGGCTTTTCCCTTCCCAACCTGGCTGCAGGATGTCCTGTCCTCCCTCCTCCTGGGAAAGAGTTCACTGATCTCATGCCCTTCAAAAAACAAGAAAAAAACCCAAAGCTAGTGCATTCGCATACTTTYATATTCCCAACTGGTGCAGCGAGAGGGCTGGGTGAGAAAGGAGCAGTCTTGTCAAGATGTGCTGCAGAACAAAAAGGTTTCTGTGGGCTCGGGTGTGAGCAGTGAGTGTGGGAGCTGTACAGCAGGAAAAGCCATCCCCACGGGCTTGTTTTTCCCCTGTGCCGAGCCCCGAGGAGGTTTGGAGGCCTCACAGGGAGAGCTGGGTTAGGGAACTCTCCGTTCTTGTCAGGGAGATGAAAAAGCCCTGAAACGGGATAAATTTTTATCTGTGTGTGAGGTTTCAGCGAAGTTAATGGGAGTTAAGTGTGTGGTTAAGTGCTGTGTTTAGCTGGGCTCTTAATAGCCTGCTGGGAATAGCTGTGGTGTTTGGGGACAGGAGGCTTGTGGGGTTGCTGAGGTCTTGGATCTCTCCTTTAAATCAAAGCCTTGGATCTCCCTGCTCTGTGATGTATGGGGTGCAGCAATTTTCAAATTGCTTATCGAATCRTGATTAAAAATTGGTAAAACTTTAGTTTTTGTTTGTTTTTCCCTTCGGTGTGTGATGCCCTGRGTACCAGTGGAGGCTCCTCTCGGGGTGTGGGGGGCTGTGGTGTGTAACTCCTGCAGTGTGAGTTATAACACCAGAATTCCAGAGTACCTTCAGATGCCAAATGCCACGAAGACATGTGCACGGAGGCTTTATCCCTGACACTGTGTTTGAATATCCTCCTTCTCCCTTCTGGGAAGCTGTGGTTTGTGTTCATTCAGCTGTTGATGTTCATTATGCCGAAATGTTTGCACTTTAAATGTGGTAAGGCAGGGTTTGTTTTTTGTTGGTTTTTTTGTTTTTTTACACAATAGACTGGATTGTTCCCAAAAAAAACCCCACTGCCAACAAAACGAGCTCCTTTCCTTCATTTCTGTGGGCACAATGACACCTTCCCATCATCTCCTCGCTCCAGAAACTGTTTGAGAAGCCCATAAATAAATGCTAAACCCCTTTTCCAGCCTCTCTCCCGTCTTCACCCCGGGTAGAGCAGCAGCACAACCGGCGCAGGGGAGACCTGGTCCATCAACAGGGCTTGGAGGTGTTTGGCTCTCCACGAAGTCCCTGCTCTTGTGGTGAATTTGTCCACCTCTGCCACGTTTTCTGGACAAGTGGCCAAGGTCTGGCAGCCCCCAGAGGTGGGCTGGTTAATTGAGCAGAGAGGGGGTTGTACCGTGTGCCTCCCGGGGGCTCGGGAGCTGGAGGCACAATGTGAATTGTGCTCGTGTTCCCTCACYCGGAGATGTGCATCTCTTATTAGATTAATCTTTCTCCTAATATATGCAGAATATACAGTGGGAACAGCATTAATTTGCACTAATGGCTGTGAGATCCACTGAGAATTAACTGCATTTTTTGTAAATTAGTGAGGAAGCGGATAAACACAATTATTAAAAAAAACAAGCAAAGGTACTTTTGCAACAGCGGTGCGTGTTTGTCATTTATCTGACAAGTGTTCTTTACTTTTAATTATATTTCATTACTTGCTAGCAAATGCTGTGCTGCTGGATATTGTAATAACCCTCCTAATTTGAGACCTTGCTTTAGCATTTGTTAAACCTTTGTTTGGAAGGGCTGAGGGGCAGCTGGGTGGGTCAGGGATCCTGCAGTGGCTGCGATTTTGGGAGGTGCCAYGGCGAGCGCCTTCCATCCCTGGAAGTGTTACTGGCGATTTCGGTGAAACCAAGCTGAAACTGAACCTTGGAGGACTTCYTTGCTTTTCCCTCTCAGCTGGGAAGGTGTTAGAGCCACACACAGTCAGTTTGGGTGGGTTCCCGTTTGTCTTTCTCCTGCTGGGATGTGACTGTGGCATCTCAGCTGCCCGTGGGGATGCTCCTCACTGAGCAGGGTCCCCATGCACGCTCAGGCCGTGGGCTCTGTGCTGAGGATGGGGCAGAGAGGGATGTGGTGTTGGGGCGGATCTGAGCTGGCTGGTTTGGGGAACTTTCCTCTATCCCTGTGTTTAATTGGGAGGTGCTTTGTGTGTTGGCGCAGCCCTGAGCACTSTCAGCCTGCAGCACGTGGCCATCCTGGCCTGTGAGGAGACCTCACCTGCTCTGGGAGAGACTTGCTGTGGACGTGTCCTCTTTTATTTAAAATCCAGGTTGGTTCTTAATTCATGTGAGTCCTCTTTTATTTAAGATCCAGGTTGGTTGTTCCTGATTCTTGAAAAATGTGAATTTTTCCTCGCCTTTGGAATGTGGGTGACGCAGAACTGAGGCATGGGGTGTACTGAGCTGAGCGGGATGGACACGTGCAGGGGTCTCCTGCTGGAGCRGGGATGGGGCTCTCTAACTGAAACTCCTCGGGGGAGAAGAAAAGCTTTTGTTTTTGTGCTTTGTGCCCACATTAGGAAAGCGTGAGCGCAAGCAGACGAGACCTGATGAATTTTAAAATCTTGCCTCTCTGAGGGCAGGCTCTGGGTTAGCAGGTCAGCCCGTTTAGGTGAACCGTTTAGCGCGCATTAAAACCACAATTTATGCAATCTGCGCCCCGGCTTTAAAAGGAGCCAGCAATCAGGTGCTTAATAAAATCACCTCCAGCCCTCCTCTTTCAGCTCGCTGCGAATAAATGCCTTTTTTTTTTTACATAATAAAAATGGATTAGGAGTCGTTTTGAATTGTTATCCTAGGGAGATGCGCGGTTCGGGACACGCCGGCACGYTGGCTGTGATTGAGGGTTGTGTGTTTTGGTGCTTGCACACAGCCGGTGCCTGGGAGACCTTTCAAATAAACATTTACTGGAACATCACTTCGCATGTCTGAGCAGCACAGAAAGGCTGATTGGCAGGTTCACTCCTTCTTTTGTTTCCCTTCTTGGATGAAACAGCAAAACAAAACCGAGCGTGGCTTAAAAAAAAATATATATGAAAATGTGGCTTGTAGTCTAACTTGTTCTTTTTTTTTTTTTTTAGCGTGGAAGAGTCAGAGATTTTAAAGTTATGGTTCCCCCAGCAACTGTAACTCTCATTGCTCGTGTGTGTGTTACACTTTACAGGGCTGTATATACTATTAAATTTATGCCCTGTGTGTGGATGTACAGCATGGCAAGAGGATCTGCAGGGTGTGGATGGAGCCATCCCGTGGGAACCTTTCCTCTTAAACCCCTGGGCCCCATCCTGTGCTCCCTGCACCCGTTCAGAGTGGGTGGCTCACGGGTGCTGTCACCCCTGGGCAGGGTCAGGGGACAGAGCTGTGGTGACACCACCACCAGGAGACAGAGCCCCATCATCTCTGGAGCTCAGGGAGGTTGTGAGCCACGGAAAGAGGGGGAAAAAGAGATGTCATACAGTTCTCTTTGGGCTGCAATTCAAGGAGCTGTCCCTGCTCAGCCAAGCGCTGAGGCGTGTGCTATAGGCTCGTGGGCTGTAATGGGAATTAAACACACATTTAAAGTTGAGTGTGTGGTTAAGCACCTTAGTGAAGTGCTTGAATGGGGATTTGAAGTGTACAGGGAGAAAATGTTGTATTTTTAGTAGATTTGCCCTGTATCATCATTGTCTCTTATGGAGGGAGGTGAGGTTGAACGGTCTGGAGATTGGGACTGGATCCAGATTTCTTTGGAGTACCTATATGTGTATATTTTAATCCTGGTGTTTGTCTCTTCCTCTCCAGCCTTCATGCTGGCTTGCTGTCTGTCCTTGGTCCCATCCCCACCCTCTGCCTCAGTTTCCCTGCCTGGTGCTCACTTGCCCATGGGCTCAGCCCACAGTGATAAATGGCAGAGAGCAGGAGAGGGGTGACTTTGAGATGCCTGCGGAGATCAGCCTTATTTTTCTTCATTAATGACTGGAAAGAAGTTGCAAAGAGTATGTTAATTAAGATTTGCAGTAGGGATATTTAAAAAGAGAGGTGCTGCCAAGAGAAAAAGAGCAGTAAGGCACAGGAATCCAGCAGGGAGGAAGCTGCTGTGGCTCAGAGGTTTGACTTGGAATGGGAAGAAGCAGATGCTGTGCAACCCAACACATTAAAGGGGTGTTTTTCTTCCAGTCTTCCCTGGTGCAGCTTGGTTGGGGTCTGGGCATGGGGATCCTGGCAGAGCTGGGAGGGAGAGAATGGAGAGGCCTGAGGCTGCCCACTGACCATGCTGGGCACCCATGGGTGTCTTCTCCAAAGGTGACTGCAGCCAAGAGGATGGATTGATTGATTTCCAATTAACAGATGGCTCTGATGGCTGATACAGATGATTCCAGCTCTGCTCCTGGTTGTGGTTTGCCCTGGGACATGGCTTTGGAGGGTCTGTGCCCAGGAGCAAGCCTCTGCCTGCTGCAATGGCATTTATAGGGTCTCTGTGCTGCTGTTGGCCATCAGATTTAGTTAAATTAATTAGAAATCTGTTAGCTCCAATTACTGCATGGCTAAAGCCTAATACAGATGTTTGCTACACCTGCTCATTGAGTGCTGCTGTATCACAGCCCTCAGCTGTGGCAGGGACTAGCCAGAGGAAGTTTGTGTCCCAAGCCYGCTGGGTCCTGTCCTGCCCTGATCCTGGGAGGGGATGAAGTGTCTGAGATGAGAGATAAGATGCTGTGGAGCTGAAATGTGGGAAAGCCAAAACTGGGGTGAGTGGAATTCGAGAAGAGACTGTGGGATCATCTGCTCTGCCCTCAGAGTTGCAAGAATGCCCTGAAGCCTCTATTTCTCATTTGAAATAAAGTATGACTTTTCAAAAAGCATCCAGGCTTGATTTAAAAAAAAAAGAATTGACAGTGATGGATAATCCACTACACCCCTTGGTAAATTGTCCTAGTGTTTAATTACCTTCATGGCCAAAAAGGAAAGAAAGGAAAAYGCACAGCGTGAAGAGCCCCGAGGGTTGTGTGGTTATTGCTGATACCTCATTGTTCCCTTAATTCCCCTGCTGGGAGGATGCAGGGATGTGATGCTCCAGGACTGGGGGCTTGCTCACCCCGGGATGGGGTGGGGGGTCCTGATGCTGTCCTGGGGGACTGTCCTTGGAGTGATGTCCTGGGCTGTGAGAGCCCTGCCTCACCCGGCAGCAGGGCAGTAGCCGTGGGGCTGGTTGCTAGCACACTGTGGGACAATAAACAGCTTCAAGTTGGGAAAGAAAGAGGAGTATTTTTGCCTCAGGACAAAACCTTGTATTGGTGTTTGGGGGAAGGAGCCCAGGTCAGCACGGACTGAGTGCTGTGCTGGTTAGCACCAGGTTTGCTTTGACCTACAGAAGGGATGCTGTGGTGTACGAGGTCTGCCCAGCCCAAACTTTCTCCTCCAGCCTGGGACTTTCTTCTGTGACTTCAGCCCTTTTGGTGTGGTGGCTGGAAGAGCATCAGGGCTTGATTTTTGAAGAGCTGGGCTGTGTCACTGTGTGACTGCAAGGCTGCAGGGGTGGAGGATTCCTGCAAGGGACCACACCACATCCCCSCACTGTGGGGAGCAGAGCTGGGAAGGCCAGAGCCTGTTGCGAGAAAGTTTGTCYGGACCCCAGGGGAGCAGTGGGGCTCCTTTGTCTTCCAGTGGTTTGGTGGGGCAGGGTGGTGTTCAAAGCAGCACCTGCATCCTCTTGCTGCCCAGAAATTGCTCAGCATCTCTGATGGATGCACAAAAAGTGATCGCCCTCAAATCCAGCATCTTGGCAGCCTTCATAATTTACAGAARGGCTTCAGGGTGGCCTCTCCCACTGATGTTCCTTCTGGGCTTCCAAGAAGTCCCAGCCTTGCTGCTCTCCAGCTTCAGCTGAGGTTCGCTCTGGTGCCACAAGCCCTGCAGCTGTTTCCACGTGTGGCTTGTTCCCACCATCCCTCTTCTCCCCCATCTTCCTTCTCCTCTCCTGTGGGTCTTGGCAACGCTCCGGTGCCGGTGGCTCCTGCTCGGCCGGCCCAGGGCAGCGGGAGCGTGGCGGGAAGGACATTACGTGGGAGAATATGCATGTTCACAGCTCAGAGGATTAAAGGCCCGTGTTCTTATCGCTGCAGAACAGAGTATTATAAATCCAGCCTTAGAATACCAAATCCCCGCGCGGCCCGGCCATTGTTTGGGAATATTAAAAAGCTCGGAGACAGAAATAATCAGTTTCCGAATGACACGTTGTCAAATAAAACATTTCTCATATTATCCCTTCTTTCCCCTTTCTCTCTCCCGCTCCCTCAGTTGGATAATTTAACATGAAAAATAGATTAAAATGAGGCTGGCTTGAATGCCTCCTAAGTTTGACTCTTTTTTTTTTCCCCCCCTGCTTTCCCAGGAAGCTCTCCCGGCGTGTGTGGCGTGGTCGAGCAGGCGGCTGCCGGCGCGGGGTCAGGGACGCAAGGAGCGCGTTGGAACTGAGCTGCCTGTGATGAGCCCGTGGYGCTCGCCCGAGGGGCTGGCACGGGCACCCCCAGCCTTTCCCAGGCAGACAGGGGCCGTTGTCTCCGTGACTGGCAGAGCGGGGATCTCTGGCTCGTCCCCAAAGGATGTGGGAGCTGCAGCCAGGCTGGGCTGGGAGCTCTTGGCTTCCTCGAGSCAGCCCTTCATTTGTGAGTTAGAGGGGGAACAGCACACCAGTAACCTCTGTGCCTTTTTGTAGGTTCTCCCAAGCAGAGAGATCTTTAATTTAATGTGCCAACAGGTTTATCTGCAAGGGCAGACACGAGGTGAGCCCTGCCAGGCAGATCCACGGCCCCAGCCCTGCCATGGGTGTCTGGAGCCCTTCCCCGGGTCCAGCTGGCACAGCTGCTCCTCCTGCAAGACTTTCTCCATCACCCTGACCTTTTCTGAGCATCTGGAATGTCTCTGGTTGTGCTTTTCCATGGAGAGCGAGTGCCTGTGTGCCCGTGGGTGCAGAGTRCTCTGCCCTGCAGCCACTTTGCAGAGTGCACCCACGTGTGAGTGGTGTCCAGCTGGGCAGCTCAGGGATTTGGTGGTGATGCCTTGGAGAAGGCTTTTCCCAGCAATCACATCCATGAGTGTTGTTCTGAAGCCTTTCTGGATCATGAGAGCTGTCTCTTTGCTGTAAGGGTGCTGACACCTGGTTTTGCAGTGTGCTTTGTGTTGAGGTTTGTGGCCCTGCTGTGTCCTTGTCACTCGGCCTGGGCTCCCTTCTGTTGTGCCATGGTTTCTCTCTCTCCTGCAAATCGGATTTCCGAGGAAATGCCAGAGGATGTGGGTGGCTCATGCCAGGGAGCTCCTGTGATGCTCTGAGGTCTCCACGCATCAGGCACTGTGAAATCCGAGGGAACTCATGTCTGCTCTCCCAGGCTGAGCTGTCTGTGCTGGTTCTTGTTTCTTAGCATGGAAAGCCATGGTGGGTCCTCATCCCTCTGGTCCTTGAAGTGCCCTGGTACTGCAGGGCATAAATTGGGCTGCTCAMCAAGCCCTGCCCTTCTCCTGGGTGCTAAAACACCTTTCCTGACGGTGCCTGTCACACAAATTGGGGAACTCCAGCTGAGCAGTGTCGTGGATCTCTGGGCCCTGCTTCTGTTAGGGACAGTTTGGGGCAGAGGAGGGGATCCAGATGTGGGGGACGCCGGGCTGGGCCCCTCTCTGGCAGGTTGTGGTGCAGGGAAACGTCTCTCCTCTGCTCCAGCTCCCGAGGTTACTCATCCTGCGAGCTGCAGTTTCAATGGCAGCTCCTTACAGCTGCTCCTGTTTAGGAGTCAGAGCCGTGCTCCGGGTGCTGTGTATGGAATGCAGAGGGAATATTTTCACGCCTCCGCTTTGCTGTTGAGCCCGGAGCAGCCCTGGGCTGTGGCACCCCGGGTGCCAAAGGAGCACCTGCCCTGCCCTGGCTGTTCCTGTCGTGCTGCAAAGCCCTGGTCGCTCGTGCTGCTCCTGATTTACATGCCCTGCCTTGCTTGTCTGCCACGGGATGAAATTGCTCCGATGCTGCAGAGATTAAGAGGCTGGAAGCTGGCACAGGCACAGCTCTTGTGAGTGTGGGGATGAATTTAACTTGCAGAGCAGCCAGAGGCAGGGCTGGCTCCCTTTGGTACTTCCCAGCCAGGCTCTCTTGAGAGGACATGCTTCTTCCATGTACATATAGATATTTGGAGGTTTGGTTTTCTTTGTTGAAAGATTTTTTTTAATGTAGTTGAGAGCTGTATTGAATAAAATTTGGAGAAGGGGAAGGACAAGAGCTTAGTAGAGAAGGTCTTGGTCTGGAATATGTTGTGCCTGTCTGCAGCTGAAGTCCTGAAACCACAGGGAAATCAGACCAGGCATGCTGGAGCTGGGATAACCATGCCCTGGGGAGCATTGCCTGTGAGGGGCCATTTGTTGCACCGTCATTTTTGTGAAATGTGTCTCTGCTGAGGCTTTACTGATCCTGGCTGATGACTGGGTTGTTTTAATGAAGTTTTTCCTCCTAAGTGGTGGGATGTGATTATCTCCTTCCCCATCTCCCCATGTGTAGGTGAGCTGGAGGTCTGGGAACTCCAAGGAGTGTGATAGAAAGAAGAAAGCCCTTGGGAGACTGGGCAGAGCTGAGTCAAGGTTGTCACTGTGCTGTTCCCAGCTAAAGGCCACCTCTAGCATCTTTTTCTCCCTGCCCATGACCTCCTRCCCCAGAGGTGGCTGTTCTGTGAGCTCACCTGTGTGTGGTTCATGGGGTGCTGATGGAAGGGTGCTCTGGGGGTTTGCTCAGAGGGTGGTGGAGCACCGGAACAGATTGTCCAGGGCAGTCGTGGCCGCGCCATCCCTGGAAGTGTTCAAGGTTGGGCTGGGTGTGRAGCAACCGTGGCGGGGGGTGSACCSAGAYGAGCTTTAAGTCCCATCCCCCGARCCGTTCTGTGGTTGCGTGGACGCTGCAGCACCCCACTGCCCCTCCCCGCCCCCCTGACCGTGCCCTGTGCTCTCCCCGCAGGGCGGGCTGATCGCGCTGCTGCTGCTGCTGCTGGTGTTCATGGTGGCCCTGTACGCGCAGCGCCGCTGGCACAAGCGCCGCCGCATCCCGCAGAAGAGCGCCAGCACCGAGGCCACCCACGAGATCCACTACATCCCCTCGGTGCTGCTGGGCCCCCAGGCCCGCGAGAGCTTCCGCAACTCGCGCCTGCAGGCCCACAACTCGGTCATCGGCGTGCCCATCCGCGAGACSCCCATCCTGGACGACTACGAGGACGAGGAGGAGGAGGAGACGCCGCGGCGGGCAGAGCCCGGCGCCAGGGAGGACGAGTTCGGCAGCCAGGTGACGAGGACGCTGGAGAGCCTGGGCCGGGGCGGGGAGGAGAAGCCCGACTACGAAAAGAAAGGTTTGTGGCTTTTCTCTGCRCTCGGCTGGGGAGCGGCGCGTTCCCCCGAGTACTCCGGCTAATGCACACTTGATTGCTTGCATTTCTACAGCCTGTCTCCCAGAAGCTGCTACGCCCACCCCTGCTTATTGAAATGTTATTATGAGCCATTTAATATTGTTCACCTGCAATGCACAGGAAAATGCATTTGAATAAACAAAAGCAAAGCACGTTCGTGCTGATGGTGAGTGCTGCTCCAGCAGGAGCCAGGAAGGGATGTGCTGGCTCGCTCTGTGCGGGGAAGGGATCTTGGGGTGATGCTGAACCATCCTTCCCTTCTTGTGTGGGCATCCCAGAAAGACTGAGCAGTCCCTGTTGGAGCAGCCATGGTGGCCAGGATGGGGAGAGGGACTCTCTTTGGCTCCATGGAGGAGCCAAGGATAGTCTGGGTGTCTAGAAAGCAGGTCCCTGTCCTTGTGGTGGTCGTAAGTGGTGGCTGAGGCTGTGTTTCTTCCACCCTTAAAACGCTCTTTGCTCTTTCCCCCTTTAAACAAGGCTGTGGTGATGGTGATGGTTATTGTTACTCAGATTTGAAGGTGCCCAGGGGTCAGTCTGCTGTCCTCGAGTGCTGCTCTGAGCATCCCTGTTGGCATCCCTTGGAGTGTGTCTGTCTGGCCCAGCAGGTTAAGAGATGTTTCTTCAACCCTCTGCTCAGTGAGCATGAACAAATGAAAGCCTTCATATATTGTAACCGAGCTACCTTCTTTCTTCTTTCATATTCTCTTCTTTGTTTGCTTTTCTATAAATTATTTAGAGTTGTGTGAGTGGGGAAGACAGCAGTAACTGCGTTTCAGTGTTCTTCAAGACAAAACAGCAAACAAGATCTAGAGCAGAATATTAAACTATCCAAGGGCTTCAGGAACTGGCAGTAAAGAACTTAGACAGGCTGAACCCCCTGTCCCAAGCCAGGAGCTGCCTGTGGGATACCTGGGCTGGGAGAGAAGTTCACAGATGCTCCCACCAGCTCTGCTTGTGAGGCTGTCAGGCTTTGCACCTTGGATCAAGGCAGGTTTGTGCCTTGCCTAGTCTGATCCTTCCAAACTCTGCCAGTTCAGCATATGTTTACTCCCAGATGGGCACTTACCCCTCTTGGATGAGGCTCTGCTCAAGGAGCCAAGCCATGGTGTGTGTTAGTTACTCCTCTCTGCTGAAGCTGCTCAGAGCCTGGATTGCCCAGGACAAGGTGGCTGCGGTTCAGATCCATGGTTTCTAGACTGGAGATATAAATATATGAGCTGTGGGCTTTCCACTGTGACCTGGTGGCACGTGCAGAGGGAATGTGGTGATTTGGGAGGTGTTGGATGTGCTGCTCAGGTGCTTTGACCTGCACACGAGCAGCAGTTGCAGCTGGATTCCTGTAGGGATGCGGCAGGTGGGGTGGAGAAACTGCACTTGGTGTGAGTTGGTGACACCATGTACCTGGAGATCCCCAGGGGCTGGAAACCGGCTCAGCTCAGGCATGGCTTTACAGCTGGATTGAAGATGGATGCAGTAAGGGAACCCCAGCTGGAGCACGGCTGTAGGATGGCGATAGGATCAGCCTTTCCCTGATGCCCAGCTGGCGCTGCCAGGTTCCGTTGTGGTCAGTGGGGATGGGCGCGGAGCTGTGCCTGCTTCCCAGGGAATCCACCCAAGCTCCCATGGGAGAAGCTCTCCTTGCTGCTCTCGCTGTGCTGCCTTGTGATAAGACATCAGCTGGGACTTGTCAGCAGGCTCAAAACGGCGGCGTCGCCGGGGCTGTCAGCAGAGGCTCTTTCAAGTGTCACTTCCCAGCATTAATTACCAGGGATGGCAAATCCCGTGGAGATGGAGCAGTTCTGCTCACCCTCCACCTGCCTGTGCTGGAGCTTCCCCCCTGAGCTGGGCACTGATGGATTCACAGGTCCTGGGTTGTGCACTTGCCATCGCTGGGGGTTTGCCCACCCCACACTTCGTGAATGTCGGGTCAATTATCTTTCCATGAGGAAGACTGTGGGGTTTTTTATTCACCACTTCTGGATGTATCTGGTCAGGGAGTCAGGCAGGGAATTGCAGTGGRTGCTCTGCTCCATCCAGTCCCTGCCCAGGACGCCGAGCAGCACAAATGTTTTGCAGATCACAGCTCAGCGAGCCAAACTTTCCTCCCCAGCTCAGGCAGTGATGTGGATGGGAGGGATGCTCCCGTGTGGTGCTGGAGCATCTGAAGTGAATCCCAGCACAAACAAAACACGGGAGTGATGTGCTGAATAATGACATCTAGCAACAAGCGTGTCTGAGTGATAAAGTTAATGAAATTACAGGTTCTGACCTGATACCAGGCTCTGCTGTGGGGAGATAAACAGCAGGGCAAAGATGAGATGTTTATTTCTCCCTAGCTGCAGTTGTAATCTGGATGCGCTGTGCAGGGCCATTAACGTTATTACTGTTATGCAAAATCATTTTTGACTTGGGGGGAAAAAAAAAAACCAGGAGGAAAGAAAGAAAAATCTCCCAACTGCCTAGAAAATGTAAAGCTGACAAAATTAGAATTGCAGCAGGAGCACAAGCTGACCTGGTGACATTGCACAGAGCCCAGATGAATTTAGACAGAAGAAAAATCCAAGGCAGTTTAAGAAGAAAAGTAGAAAAGTCATCTTTTTTTTTTCTTAATAATAAAATGAAATGGAGCGAGGCAGGAGGCGATAGCCAGGCTGTCCTCATTATCCAGAAGGATCCCTTGAGCTGGGATGGAGAGGGGGCTACGCTGTCTCCTCGTGGGTTTGGCTTCACTCTGGCACTTAAAAACCCTCTAGGGTTTTGTGCCCTGTGGGTGTGCATGGTGCCWTATGGGGTCTGCTGGTGTGGGGTGCAGTTTCTGGGGTCTTGGTTGCTGGGGAGACCCCGCTGTCTGAACTCAGCCCCTGTGTGTACACAGTGTTCAGAGATTATGAGATTTGGGKAAATTTGTGCAGGTGGTGTCACCTCCTCACCGCCTCTGTCCTCACTCCACTGTGGAGTTTCCAGTCCGTACTCCTGATGAGTTCTGCTCTGCTGCCTTTCCCAAGCAGATGGCCTCAAGCTCTATCCCTTTGGGAATTCCTCACTTGCTTTTCTCTTCTAATATAGCTGTCTCTCCTCCTTCYTGACACGGCTTCATCCTACAGCAGCAGGAGCCCTTTGCTTCTGTCCATCAAGTCCTGTTTGAGGGGCTTTGGCTCCCAGCCCATTGCAGGTGGCACTGCTGCATCCCCAGCTGGGATGCACTGGATGCACAGAGATGGAGTTRGTAAACGAAGGCAAAGTCCAGCAAACCTCAATATGGGATTACCCACAAGTTCCTCAGAAAGAAGATTTTGCCAAACCAAAGCTCTCCTAAGGATCAGTGAGAAACAGAACTTCTGCCTGGTGCAAACTGAGGAGAAATCAGGACTTGAAAATCGAGTGTCTGCAATTCCACTCCTGCAGCAAAGGACCCATCTTTATTTCTCGGTTTCTTTTATGTTCGAAAAAAGAACTTTTCAAGCAGGCCTTTGTGCTGGCTTCACAGGCTCTGCAGTCTGGGTATGGCCTCCAAGTCTAGACAGGAGACAGGACTTATTACCGAGGGTTCCAATGATTAATACCATGGGCATATCAAAGGGGTGGTTRTGCAGTCATCTCGAATTCCTCTCTCCTGGACTTTCTTCTCCCCTGCTGTGTTGGCTCAGGTAAACCTCTGAAGTTTCTCTTACTTAATCCATGGATGCTTCTCTCTGTAGTGGTAGTGAGATGCTTTTGAGCATTCCTGAAATATGGTCTGGCTCTTGGAGTGCACCTGGAGWTGTGGATCCAGCTCCACTCTGCCACTGGCTGCTCTGGTGAGCCTGGTGATGTCATTTCATGATCCAGTCCTGTGGGCTGGAGAGGGAGCCAAGCCAGGCAGCAGGGAGGGCAGCACAAGGAAACACTGGGAACTGCTGGTGTCAGGGCTTGGGGTCCCACCAGCCTCCCAGCCAAACTGCTCTGGGAGATGCAGTCCAGGAGAACTGCAGGAGAAGAGATTTAGGCAGGGGAGACAAATGGCTTAGCCTTGAGGCAACAGCAAAAGGCAGGGAAAGGATCTTGGTGATGGCAAGAGGGAGCTTCCTATGCCCCCCCAGCACTGGAGTAGCTTTGGGGTGGCCACATCTCAGTCATCATTTCTGCCTTCCAGTGGAGACTCCTCCGGGGAGAGGTAAGGCAGTGCTCTGGCTGGAGAACAGGATATTGGGGCTGGGGACAGGGACATTTTGGGGGCTGAGATGTGYGAGAGGAGGACAGGTAGTTGAGCTGTTCCCTGGAGTTGCTCTTCCTTGCAAGTACATGAGCTCTGCAGTACCTTGGAGGTGAGATTTAGGGACGGGGTGTGGCGATGCCACCTTGGAGAAGGGAGAGCCCACGGGCGACAGGAACGAGATGCCTGATAATGATGTCCCTGAGCTCACAGCGTGGTGTCCTGAAGGACAGCCTGGCTGGGCTCGTGGCTGTGCCATCCCTGGTGCCCGTGCTGGTGCTGGGAGCCACYGTCTGCAGCAGGGGGAGTCGGATGCGGTTCCACCCTGATTCCGAGCATTACCCAGAGGCTTTCTGAGCCTTTAATAAATAAAACGCTGGCTTAACGTTTGCTGGGGCTGGAGGCTAAAATGGGACAGTGCGTCAGGCCGGCATCTGATGTGTCTTGGGGCTCTGTCTTCTTTCCAGTGACCTGATGGGATCGTGACCCTCTTTGTACGTGATCAGCTTTTCCCGGCTCTAATCCCCGCCAGCTCCTTCCGTAATTTACAGGGSCCTTTGAAAATGTATATTCTCATTGCCTGCCAGTGAAAAGTGTTTTTTGCAGTCCTCTATTCCTGTCTGAAAAAGCTGGCTTCAAATTTCAGCTTTAAAGAAATAAAAAATAAAAAAAAAAGGAAAGAAAATAGAGGCTCAACAGGGTAGGAATTGGCTCCTAATTCAGGGAAGCATTTCCATGCGTGCTTAGGTAGTGTCTCTAGTTAATAGAGATGTTTAAGATGTTTTCAAGTCCAGCATGTTCAATTGTAACTGATTTGAGTGTGTTAATGAAAAGAATAGAGGCCCCAGTTACAGGGGTTACACCAGACATGCCACTGGGTCTTTGGTTCTGTGGTGATGCCAGCTCAGGCTTCAGTGTTGATTTGAAAATGTCCTGACCTTCCAGGGAAAAGCTGTGCTTTCCAGAGATAAACAGAGTCATAATTAATATATTAATATATTAACTGCCTTTTGAGATCTAAATGGAGAGCTGCCAGGCTGGAGTTTTAGGGTTTTTTTGATCATCCCGTGGAACTGGTTACCTCCATCCCAAATTCGGGTTGTCCTCCCTAATGTGGGAGGAGGGAATGGTGTTCCTGTGGGACACTGYCCCCCTCCCTTACACCCCCAGGGAAGTGGAGTAATGCAGCATCATGGATGTGTGGGAACATGCTCAGGAGATCTCTCCCCACAAGAGCCATATTCAACCTACTCCTGCCTCTAGGAGAGGCTCAGAAGGGACAGGGAAGCTCCTGTGGTTTGGGGGCTTCCTCTGGTCCTGCTCATGGGTTTTGTGGCCCATGCTTAATGACTAATTAAGGCTTAAACACTTCAGATCCAGGGCTCCTCCTGGCCCACGGCAAGTGCTGCTGTGGAGAAGAGGCTGGTAGGGGTGGGGTCCTGATGAGGTTTATTGTTTTTCTCCCCTCTCTTTGCTGCAACCCGCTCATTAATTTCATGAGACAGAGGAGGGAAGAAACAGTTGGAAAAGTGGCTTTGAATGGTGCCATAGGGACTGGAACAGAAACAGGATGGTTTATGATGTCAGCATTTTGCTGAGCGTCCTGAAAGGATGCTGGATTTGTSAAGTTCTGCTGCTCTGCAAGGCTCGGGCTGGTCTGACTCTCCCCAACATCCCACATTGAAGAAATACCCTTGGTCGCTCCCTCTTCCAGCCAGAGCCGGGTGAATTCTGGCCCCTCCAGTCAGCAGCAGCTCTGGAACGAGGATTTTTGCTGCGTTCCGTGGGCTGCAGATGCCCGGTGGGGATGTCATGGCAGTTTCATGCGCGGTAGCCCTGATTCCCCAGGTGTCCAAAGTGTTTTCCATCCAGGCGAAATCACARGCTCACAGGAGATAAGCTGTGAAGTGCTGGCTGTCCAAGGAAAATAAGCCATCAGGAACTATATTTATATAAATGCCAGGCGCACATTGTTCATCACTTTGTGCATCACTATGAATGTTTGATAAAGCACTACATTATTTAAAGGCGTAGCTGGGCTGTGGGACAGTTGTTGACCAGGATTAGCTTCAAGATGACTTTTTTTTTCCTACTTTTTTTTTGTTCCCTGATGGAAAATCTTTAAAAAATAATACGATGGCTGTTTACTCGCCTTGGGAGATCTCAAGTGTCCTTGCCTCTCCTGAGTTTGTCTCCTGGGTTGCATCTTCCAACCACCTTGTGTGCAAGGGAGGRCCTGGGAGAGCCTCAGCTCTGCTCAGGGCTGTCACAGAATCCTGGAATGGTTGGGGTTGAAAGAGACCTGAAAGACCATCTAGTTCCAACCCCCTGCCGTGGGCAGGGACACCTTCCACTAGACCAACTTGCTTCAAGCCCTGTCCARCCTGGCCTTGGACACTTCCAGGGATGGTGCTTCCATGGTATCAGTATGAAGTACAAACCTGCCACTGGTTTCTGAGGTCAGGCTGATCAGGAGAAGAGGATCTGGGATGAAGGAGAACAATCCCACAATGTTCCCCATTTCTACTGGAAATGTATAGATGCTGGTTAGGACTCAGCCTTTGGGATGTGRGGCTCAGAGCTGAGGCTGCTCTGGATCCTGTCACCTGCACAGGAGGGAATGGGTTTGTCTCAGTCCATGACACTCAGCACTGCTTCTCCTTGGCTTTCAGCGGCATTGTGGCTCCACCAGTCGGCGTGTGGAGATTTCTCCCCATCAGTCCATCCCGGACTCTTGGGTTTTATGGGGAAGGGAGCAGGGGAGGGCAGCTGCAGCCCCAACTCTTCCCTCTGTTTGCGTGTCCTCCTCCCATCGGTCGTGTTTTACCTGGCTCCGGCACCGAGACAGTTTTGTCAGCTGGCTCCTAAGGAAGATGGATTGAGGCTGGGCACCTGTGCTGAGACTGGGTCTGCAGGCACCTTCCAGCCCCATTTATCATTAGGCACTGACCTCTCTGAAGGACCAGTGGGAGAGGAAACTTATTAACAAGGTGCTTCAAATCAATCCTTTCTGACGGCCCCGCTGACTTACGGCGTTTGCTGCGACTCACCCACGGGGTCCCGGGAGCCTGGCGGGGCTCGGCCTCACTTCTTTACCTGCGTGGCTTGGAATAGGTTCGGTTTTGATATCCTGGGCTTTCTGGGTGTTCCCTGTACTCCAGGTCTTCTCCTGAGCCAGCAAACCAGCTCTCAGCTTGTTCTCTCCTGCCTGCTCCACCCATGCTCTGCCCAGTGTGGGAGATGGTCGGTGATCCAACCAGCTGAAGCTCCTGGCCACATTGTGATAGAGATTTTGGGTCGTTTGTCCTTCTCCTCTGTGTTGGCATCGCTCCCTTATTCATCCTGGCACATGGCACAGCATTTCCAGGACTGTGAAAAATGTCACCTTGTCTGCTGGGCAGAGGAAATGYATTTTCTAACTAAAAAGTTCATTCTGCACCGTGCTGCTGAGCCAGGATGGCTGTGGTTGAGGCTGGAGAGGGGCCACTGTGCCACGTTTCCCACCCATATTGGCCAGCTGTGGCTGTTCCTGGAGCCCTGTCCCGCCCATGCCCATCCTTTGGGGCACTGGCACTTGCTCACACTCGCTTTCTGCAGATGCCAAAATGCTGCTGACTGCAGGTTCATCCCCCAGCAGCAGTGGCTCCTCAGCCTCGTGGGGATGGGGCTTTTTTCTGCCCTGGGYGTGTCCCTGCCCCAGCTGGCTCCATGGGGCAGCGTCTCCTCTGGCCCTGGGGAGCTGCAGGGGCTGTGTGGTGGAGGGAGGGAGCTGGAGGTCAGCTCCACCCAGTGTCTCTCTCTCCTCCACGCAACATTAGCCCGGACTGTTCCGTGTGCCCATTAGCACCAAATCGAGAAGTTTCCTCCAGAGTGTTCTTACTTAACTTTTCAATTATTTGATAACTTGAGGAGCATTAGCTGATACCGAGGGTYTGCCCATCTTCCCTCATCCTCTCTGCTTGCTGCCTAAGCAAAAAAGTTATGGTGTCTCATAAAAAAAGGTAAGTTAAGGGTTTTATTACAGCTGAAAATACGGGAAGTGGAGTCTCTGTCRGACTGGACATTCTCAGTGCTAGGGCAAGGGGATATGGGTCAGCACCCCATGGCCAAAGGTTATTCCTTGCAGGAGAAATGGGATGAAGAAATAAACGCCCTGTACGTGTTAGGGGAGGGATGTGCTAGAAAAGTCTTTGCCCCATGGAAGAGCTGAGGATTTCCTGGTCGGATCCAGCTCCTGGGAAGGTCAAACCCAGCTGGCAGCAGCCCCAGGAGCGCAGGGACCCGCCAGCTTTGGGGAGGCGCTGGCCAGGGAGAGGTGAGAGGCGGCGGCGGGACCGTCGGACCGCGGCTCTTCAGCGTTTGATCTCTCCTAATTTGTTTGTAATTACATTGCGTTATCTTAATTACCGACGGGGGAAGTGGGGGCAGGGAGAGGAGGAAGGCGGGGAAGGTGCGGGGTGCCGAGGGGCCGCTCCATCCACGGGGCCGCGGCCGGGGTTGGAAATGATGCCATTAATACAATGCTTATTCATTTCCCGCCGTAAAAAAATGGAAGCGCGTTCGGAATGAAATTAACATTCCGTGACATTTTCCGGTAAACGGTTGGTTTGCACACATGAGCGGAGGCAATTAGCTGGGAAGCGACCGAGCGCCGTGACTGGGGAGAGGATGAGGAAGGGTCAGGGCAGCTGGGGCTGGGTGGGTGCTGCCGTGGGCCATGCTCTGGCCATCCTTTTCCAGTGGGATGGGGGTCCTGCCAGCCCGAGGAGCAGCTCACCCAGCTGCAGTGAGGATGGGAGCTGCAGATGTCGTCTGCAAATGGGGGAAATGGCAAAGCTTTGCAATAAAGAGGAAAAGCAAAGAGCGGGTGCATGTCCAGAAGGGTTTTGGGGTGCCCTAGAGTCCCTGTCCCGCTGCAGGATGCTGCTCTCCATCCCCCTCCCGCTGCACGCCAGCTTTTCCCGGCATCCCCGCTCCCGTCATGCTCCTAGAGCTTTATTAGAAACCGGTGGAGACTTTTTCCCAGATTTGTTAAACTACTGAAAACTTCTGATCCTATCAGGACATTTTTTTTCCYCTGCCTCGTACCAGATAAGGGCTGTGCTGGCTCCGAGCCCGGAGCTGAGGGTGGCGGAGAACGGGGTAGGGAAGCAGTCATCTCATGAATATATGAAGGAGGAAAGTACATTTGTTCAGTTTCCTTCAAAGGAGACATCTTGAATAAAACTTTATCTCTTCTCCTGCTTCCCTCCCCCTCCAATTTGCAATTGAAATCAGACTTTTGCGTATAAAGATCTATTTTTATAGCGAGAGATTTATTAATGTATATAATAATCTATTAATGTATTAATAGCTATGTATTATTAGCTATATATTAATAGCTGTGCTAAAAAAACGTATACAGTCTCTATTTTAAAACTCAACAGAAAGGGCCAGGAGAGAGAAGAAAGAAAAAGTCGACAAGGCTGTTTTCAAAATGCTCCTGGGTTCCTCTCTCCCTGTGTTGCTGTGTGTGAGAACCCCACTCTGTAAAAGAGCTTTTTGGAGATGGATTGATGCTCCCTCGTGCCGTGATGGCAGGGCTGGGGCCCATGGGTGGCATTTCCCTGATGGGTTCATCTAAGGATGGTTTGGACATGTGGGCATTGCAGAAGGTGCTTGGTCCCCCAGTGTGGTGTTATGTGCGGTAGTTTGTGCTTCCTTTTGATGTTTTTATATATATCCACATAKAGAGAGAGAGATAGATATATGGATTTAAATAAAAGTATAAATATGGAGATATATATATCTATTTAAATAAAATGTGTATATATAGATATATTTCTTGAGTTSGTTGTGTAATGCAAGCAGCAGCTTCCCTGTGTTTCTTGGACACTGTGGCTGCATGTGGCATTTGGCATGGGCTGCTGGCCATCAGGGCACCAAAGGGGACAGGCTCTCTTGCTCGAGAGGGGTTTGGTGGCTGGAGAAAGTCATGGAGAGGTGAAGTTCCCAGTGTTCCTCGTGCCTTTGCCACATTCCCCCTGCTCTGTGGCAGGATGTCGCTCTCCAGATGTGTTCTCCTCTGAGTACGTGCGGAGCTGCAGTGCAAATCTCTCCCACTGTCATCACATCAGCATCGGTGTAATTACCTAATTTTATGCTAGTAAAGCTCCGTGCTTTGTGGAGCTCGGTACCTTCAGGGTGGCACTGTTGAAAATCAGTCCACATCCCAGGCTCAGAACAAACACCGTTAGTTATTTCATGCTTCGAGAGGCAACAAACACCCATTATTTAGAGCTGGTGAGAAATCAGGGTTTCCACCATGTGGAAAACTTCCAGGATTGTGAAATTTATGCTCGTTCCAAATAGGATCGGAAAGTCGATTTCTTGAAATACTTTGTAGAACAGAAATTTCTGAAATATTGATCYGGAAACATCAAAATGAGCTTGCTGAATATCGGGGGGTTGATTTGGAGGAAACAATTATAACATTATTAAACTGCATTACACGTGCCTGGTGCTCCTGTAGCGTGTTAGGGACGTGATGATGTATTAGACCTGTAGAGCCCCTGCCAGTGGTTCCCGGGAGAGCACCCTTGTGCCTAGAAAAAGCAGATTATTTGAAAAATACTGGAAGCAGTMGGTGAAAGGGCAGGAGAGAGTCTTGGAGAAGAGCCAGTGCCTGACATGAGGGGGCTGCATCCTACACGTGGCCACGGGTGCTGTCACGAAGGTGTACAAACCCCGCTGACCTTGGCTTCTAATTGTGCCCAAACTTTTCCATTTAATCCCTGATTGAGTTTGTCTTGTTGCAAAACGCTTTGATTCCAGGGAAGCAGCACGCTCAGTCAAGCAGCTCCCGAGATGCTCCGTGAGTTACTCCTCTYCCCAAAACTCTGGGAGTGTTGTAGCCACTGTTAATACTGAGGGATCGATAACTTTGCCTTCTGACAGCCAGAAATCAGAGAGAGGGATGGGAAAACCAGATGATTAGAAAAAACTATATCTTATAAAAATATGTTTTWGTCCATACCTAGCGTGGGAAGCTCTGATAGAAGCTGCTGTTGCCTTGCCAGTCTTCCTGCGGCTGTGGGAGTGAAGGTGTTTCGAGAGGAGAACAGGGGTGGTTGTGGCTCCAGGAGCAGAACCTTTAAGCCAGGCACCAAAGACTGGGAGGCTCGGGGAAGCTGCCGCCTTTGCAGACCTTAAAACCTCACTGTTCTGTTTTAATAAGATGCAAAACCCGAGCTGTAGGACTGTCCAGCTCTCCCACCACCCAACAGCAGCACGAGGTTTGAGCCTGGTTTGGGGAGGAGCTGCTCTACTGGGGTCCTCAGGGTCATATCTGAAGACTGGAACACCTGAGGGCTTGTTTCTAAGAGCTGTGGGTTATTTCCATCATTGCCTGGCTGGGAACAGGCTGCACAGTCAGAGGGGGTTTGTAGTGCCTTGCGAATGTCCTGGAATAGTGGAGATCCAAGTGCATCTGGTGGAGGCACACAAGTAGTTCATCTCTCAAACAGGGTTTGTGGGTGGTCGCACTGATCCAAGCCTGAGGCTGTGTTACGGAGAATCCCTCCTGGGCACTGCTGCTGGTGAGATCCTACTCCTGGCATCTCCCCAAAATAACCCCCCATTCCCAGCTTGTGTGTCTGGGAAGGGTGCAGCTCTCCTGGCTCTGCTGGGAGTCCTGCAAAGGGTGGAACGAAAGCTGCTGCTTCCCATCCCCATCGCAATGTATTTTTACCCAAACATTGCTCATATTGTTCAGTTGATGACTACTTTTTTTGTTGTTGTTGTTGTTGTAATTTTTTAAGCCAAACAACATATTTTCCCACTGCAATTTGTGCCAGCAGAAAGGAAGGAGGAGAGAGCGGCTCCGGGTAGGAATTGTTTTGTGGGAGACGTGCAAACGAATAGGGGAGCCATAAGGAGAGCGAATCGCTTTTCAAATGGAGTATGGGGGTGGACAGGAGGGAGGTGTTCGTCAGGAACGTGTGCTGCGCTTTGCAAAGGTAGGGTGACCTTCAGCTGCGTCCTTAAAGCGCTGCCAGCGAGGGAAGCTGATTCTGCGGGGGCCGAGGAGCCTCGTGATTGCCCTGCCCCAAATAGGATCGGAATTAGCACAACCACCCCGGCCCGTTGTGGGGTGGCTGTGCTGTGGAACGGGGGGAGATGGAGATGGCAGCCAAACCTCGGGGTGGATCTCACCACCTCTGCCAGGCTGGAGGATCTCTCAGCGCGGTGACGAGGATGTGAGCTCAGCGGTCCGGGTGGATTTATCTCCTGGAAACCGGGGAGGRGAGAGAAGGCGAGGTTTGGAGGAGGTTTGGCAAGCTCTGCTCGAGGGGAGGACGGTCCTGTCGCCTCTGAAAGGCGTCGTGTTCGGCCAGCGCTGGGAGGAGCTGGCTCTGGGCTCTGCTGCGTCGTGCTGGGCAGGGGAGCAGCCTGTAGGTGGTGTGGAGGTGCCAGGAGCTGCTGGCTGAGCCCATGTTTGACACAGGCAGTCCAGGGGGATCTTGCAGGGATGTGGAGAATAGAATAGTTCAGTTGGAAGTGATCTGCAGGGATCATCTAATCCAACTGCCTGAGCAGTTCAAGGCTGACCAACAGTTAAGTTATTAAGGCCACTGTCTACCCCGCAGTATTGCTTCTTCCCATCCTTTTCTGACCAGTTAGAACCTCAGAGGGCTGCTGTGGGGAGGCCCGGGTGGCACTTGGGTTGGCAGTGGACTGTCTCTCTCAGGGGTGTGATGGACACCCCCATAGTCAGCAGCCCCAGCGGGTGCTGTCTCGTTCCATGACAGTGCAGTGGTCTCTTCTCCTGCCTTTTGGCACTGCTGGCAGTGCATGAAGGGCTCTCCCTTCACCCTTCACCCCTCGTGCTCACACAGTTGAAGCTCTGCTTTCATTTGTCACTGAGGGTTTTCTGCATGCTGCCCACCCATGCCAAACTCTGCCTGCTGAGATCATGTCAACAAGGGTCTTTTCTCATTTCTCCTTTTCTCCCCTTTCCCTTTTTTTCCCTTTCCCCTTCCCTTTCAGTTTTTTCTTTTCTTCCCCCATTTTACTTTTCTCTCCTCTCTCCTGCTTCCCTTTCCTATTGACTTTCTCCAAACCCCTAGCTCAGGGACATGGAGAAGCCAACAATGTGCTGGCAGCACTGTCCTGTGTAAGTCACTGCTCACTGAGCCCTTCCAAGGACACCACCTCCATGGGTCTGCTCTCCAGAGGTGAGGAGCATCCTGATCTGCTGCTGCCTTTGATTGGCACCCATCTCACCCTTACCTGCAGGTCATTCCCAGAGCCAAGATACTGAGAAGCTGCAGAAGAAGTCATTTGTAGGGATCTGAAGAGCTGTGGATGTTCGTAGGTACCCGGAGTGGGTTTTGGGATGCCTAAACTGAGCTCTGGAGGCATCCAGGGGCACCTGACTGCAGCTTGGCTGTGCAGAGCAGTGAGATGCACCAGCTCTCCCATTCCTGCAGTATTTGCAGCATCATCCCAAACAGCCAGCAGCCGAGGGACCCCCTCCTCTGCCCACTCCCCCTCTCCTGGCCTTTGCCCCACTGAGGGGCACAGGAGCAGATGCCTCGGGATGGATGTGCCAGCGTGGTGGCCAGATGGGCACAGTCACCACGCTCCCATCAGCCAGGCAGGGACCGTGAGAGTGCTGTGACCTCGCTGCTCACTGAAGGCATGGCCCCCTCCTCCTCCTCCCTCCGTGCTCTCCTCCTGGCCTCCTTTCAGTGAATAAGCCTCAGCCGTGCGAGCCACTCCAGAGCTCCCTGCTCCACTTCCACATGTCCTATATCACACAGCCCCAGGGTCTGGATAGCTCCATCTGTTCAGGGGAGGCCCTGCCACACGAGCTGGGGGGTGAGGGAGCTGCAGGGTCGGGCTTTCCCCCGTGGACACGGTGGCAGGAGGTTGAGCCGCCCCGGTGCTGCCACAGCATCCTTCCCTGGCGCCTCGGGTGGGATGTGCGCTGTGGGGATGGGACTGGATGCTCTTTGGAGGCCTTTCCCTGCTCTGGATATATTTTTTCCCTTGTGATGCTGCCCGCTGGGGCATCCAACACTGCAGGATTCGGCTGCACCTGCCGTAACTGTCGGGGGCTTTGGGGAGCTCTGTCTTTGATCTGTGGGTCCTGGGGGAGCCTGGCACTGGAAAATTCAAAGATGTAACACAGCTGGTCCCTTGGCTCCCTCTCTTTCTGGAGCTTTCCTGAAATGGTTCCCTGTTGGTGCTTATGCAGGCAGTGGGTTGATCTTTGTGTCTCTGTTGCCTGGTGTGGCAGCTCTGGGTGGATGGATTCTCTCYCTCTGTCTCCCAATACGGCAGTGCCGGGTGGAGGGACCCTGTCCCACGCCCTGCTGATCTGCTCTCTGGTTCTCCCTCTCCCAATGGCCCCAGCAGATTGCAGAACCTTCTCTGCAGGCCAGAGGGGTAGAAAAGCACCCTGGGGACACTGAGGACATCACCTGCGGGATTTAGGGAGAAGGAAGAGGAAGCTGTTCCATGTGGTGTGGCACTGGGTGCTGAGGGCTCTCTGCTCCCTGCAGCATGGCTGGTTCTTGGAGAATCTGCTCCTGACTCTGTGTTCAGGTCAAACCCTTACCTAGAATGACAAATGCCTCATCCTGCATGGCCAGCTTCTCACTGAACTCTAAATTCCCTACACCACACTGGGAAGGGAATTGGTGTCCGTGGTCCAGAGCAGTTTTGCACTCTGAGCTCGCCAGGTGCCTGAGGAGCATCATGCACATCTGATGTGTCTGGATCCAGGAGATGTCACGGGGTGATGCATCAGCCCATAGCTCCTGGCAGGCTGGGAGCTCCAAGGTGCTCACTTACCCCTTATCCAAGTGGGATATGGGGTGGCTATAGGACCAGGATCCCTGCCATCCCCACACAGGCACGCTGCAGGCAGGGACAGCTTCTGGAGCTCATCGAAGGGATGTTGTGACTCTGGAAATGGAGATAGGACAGAGGTTATGTTCTGCTGATGAGTTTATTCAAGGAACTGACAGAGGCCAAACCAGTGTTGAACCTGGGAGACCTCCATGTCCTGCAGGACAGACCTTTCGATCCCGAATTTCGTCTCTGCTCTTTGTGAGTGGCTTCATGATTTCCTGTTGTGTAGGTGGGTAGGGAGCTTCGTTGGAAATTCTGGGGGGGATTTTTTGGCATTACTGAATTGAGGGGTGTGTGAGAGCAAGGAGGGGAGTTGCTTAAATCTCAGCAAGCTGTGGGGCATTGCAGGAAGCTGTTTCCTGAGCCCTGGTGCTGCATCCCAGCACGTTGAGTGCAGCCTCTGGGAGACGCCAAGGAATCCTGCTGCAGCTCACAGCATTCCTAGTTCAGCTGCACTTTGCCTGACTCCCACCCCAGCCTTCCCCATCGCTCCATAACCCCAAAACTGCCTCTTGGGGAGTTCCTGCTGCCCCAAAAGACTGCCAAGGTTGAGGTTCAATCCTGAGCTCCTGGGGTAGAGTTAAACCCGACCCAAAGCCAGCTCAGTGCCCTGGGTGATTGGAACCCCTCAGGCTGTAACTTGGATAAGGACATGACGCTTCCAAGTGCCCTTCGTGCGCACGGGGGAGAGGCAAGGGATAATCCCAAATGCTGGAAAGCAGCGTGGAAGACGCAATTACCTTAAACTCACAATTTTCTAATTTCTGTGGCTTTTTGAAAAGTGCTGGATGGGCCCCCGCGGGTGATGCCGGAGGGTCCTGGCAGAGCTCCCGCGCCAGGGTTTGCCTCCGGGCAGGGTTTGTCCGGGCGGCGGGGGCGCGGTGGCCCAGCCCTCTGCTAACCACGGTGCCTTTGGTGGCGTTGCAGCTCCCGAGGTGACGCAGGAGACGGTGGAGTCCCTGATGCAGAAGTTCAAGGAGAGCTTCCGCACCAACACGCCCATCGAGATCGGGCAGCTGCAGCCCGCGCTGCGCGGCACCTCCGTGGGCAGACGGAAACGCCGCAGCCGGACACGAGGTGGGTGACCACGGCCGGGGGGGGACGGGCTGGGGGGCAAGGTGGGAGCTCCTCCCCTTCGCTGCTGAGTGTGGGGACACCGGAGGTGCTCCGTGGTGGGGTGAAAGAGGAGCAGACTCCATGTAGCATCCTCTGGGTGGGTTGGTGCTCGTGAGTTGTGGCACATTGTGTCGCCTSCCAGGGATTCCTCCAGGGCTGCTGCGAGCCCCAGAGTCTCTGTCAGCTGCTCCAGTGGCAGTGAAACACAGTTTCTTGTCAAGTTTTTGTTTCATGAAGTGATGACATTCATTTTGGCTCTAACTCACATCGCTGGGACCTCTCTTCTTTCCTCCTTCCCAGTGCTTAGGGGGTTTTGGACTCTCTTTTTAGGAGCCACACAGAGGGTGGGAGCAGCATTCATGCATGTAAAGGTTGTACCACACAAAAGGCTGTGCGAAGGGTTTGGGTCCAGATTTCCATCTGTGGAGGAGGAGGAGGAGACACCAGATCCCTTCAGGGATGATGGGGATGAAGGTCCCTTGGCCACGGTCTGCCCAGCACACTGAGGGTCTTTGTGGCAGCACTGGGAGCTGGGAAGGAAATACTTCTCTTTCTGTTTACTGTTGGCTTTGTTTTTCATTTATTTATGAGTTTGAAATGTGATCTTTTATTCTGGATACATTTTCCTGCGATACAGGCCTGGAGAGGGCTTTCTTTATTATAGCTCTGCCCATAAATTATTTATTTAGTGTGAAGAAAATGTTCTGACTCTTTAACTGGTTTAAATTATTTGGTTTGTTTTCTAGTAGTTATTCAAATACGTGTCTCTGGATTTTAGTGTGTGTCTGTGTGGGTGCTCTGGGGTCCACGGGGACTGTCTGGGAAAGTTTCCCTGATTGCCTGCTCCAGCCTCACTTTTTTTTTGTGTGTGTGTGTGTATTTTTATTTCACTTTTGAACTGCCTGAAGGTAAGAGGCTTTTTGGTCACTAATGGAACAAGTCAGTTAATCCGTGCAGCCGAGCTCAGGAGAAGACACAATGCCCAGCTGCAGGCAGAGCTTCTGCCTGTGTGGGAGCAGAGTGTGGCCCGAGCCAGCCTGGCTTGTCCCCAATCCCTGGGGACGCTCCCACCCCATTTCCCACCTGCCCAGGATTCCTCTGGCTGTTAGTGGCCACGGGAATAGTCAGTGGATATCAGGACAAGAGGTCTCTCTCCGTTTCTCCCCACTCATTTCCTGAATATGAGAATATGGGGTTGGTTTGTACCCAATGTACCCAATGTCTGTGAGGGATGAGGAGCCTGARGCATAATGTACCCCACGGGCTTCAGGAGGGGGACCCAGACTTCCAGTGTCCCCAGCTATGGTGATCCCTCACCAGCACACCCTAAGAAAGAGATTTGAAGGTCTCAATCATCAGAAATCAGTGGGCAGCCCCAAAAAGCTACCCAGTCCCAGCATCTCCAGTGGTGATCTCACCCCCAACAGCCCCATCCCACCAATCCACTTTTCCTCTTAATTTAAGTATCTTTCTGCTTGTGGAAGTGGTGGCCAGGCACTATTGCTGAGTCGATCCATACCTTTCCCTGCCCTTTCCCTGGCCTCTCCTGTGCCAGAGGTTCTGTTTTCACAGCCTGTGGTTACCTGTCCCTCTGGCAGGCGAGCGGCCGGAGTGCGAACAGCCCTTCAGGGTAAAGGATGATACCACAACTCGGGATGTTTGCATTTTCCATCCAATTGCAAACATAAACTCTTTGCCTCATTAATCCATTGCAATCCATGAGACCTTTTTTTTTCCTCCCCCTAAATGAAATTGTCCATTTGGGATACATTTATTTCCTCCTAACGGCAGCGTGACAGTTCCGCTGATGGAGTTTGCATCCAACTTTGTTTCTGGGTAGTGACAAGTCAGCCTGATGGATGCATGTGTGTAATTATTTTCTTGTGGTTTGATTTAATTAATGTTTAACCTCATCAAAGCCCTGCAGCTGGAGCGTTCTCCCTGCAGGAACTGCACACAGCACAAGGATCTCCTCCTTTATGGAAAGGCTCCGAAAGGGTTTCCGAGTGCTGCTCCCTCAGAAGGATGGGATAAACCATCCAAACCAGAAAACAAATAACCCGACCCCCCAGCCCAAGGGAAACTAATCTGGGATAAACTTTGCCTTGCTTCACTTCCCTGCTCTGAGTGTGCTTAAGCTGCTGCCCATTGCTCCTCATTAAATCTGATCCTGCCCTGAGTGTTCCCAGCAGCTCTGGGAAAGGTGCTGTTTTCCCAAGTAGATTGACTTTTAAAAAAAAAAACCCCAAATCATAGCACCCTCTCCATTTACAGTGCCATATGACTTTATTTTGTCTAATGCCTCTTTCATACAACCTTTCTCCCTAAACAGTTCTCTGGAGTGAAGCACATTCAGAGCTTATAAATAATGGAGGGAGAGCGAGGCTGGAGAGAGCCGAGGGGCAGGAGGGGTGGGCTGGAGGGAGGAGGTCTCTGCTGGGGGCTGGCAGCACTGGAGGGAAGGATGCTGCATTCCAGAGGGTTGATTGGTCCCGAGATGCAGCCCCGGAGCATCCCAAGCCGGCTGCCCCAGAACCGGGAAGCGATGCGCTGGGAAACGGGGCAGAGGCAGCGGGGCAGGGCCTGAGGGTGTGGGTTTGGGACGTGGACCATCCTGTGTGCCCACCCCCGGGGCTGCGAGGTGGCCTTGGGGGTGGCCTGTGTGCGCAGAGAGGGGGTCTGGTGCCCTCTCCTGGGGCAGGGCTTTAAAAGCACTCTGGATTTGGGAAGAAATAACCCATAATGATCCTTCTCCTGAGACGGGACGTGCTGTTCGTCGGGATGTGCTGCCCTTTGGGGCTGCASCTTCTTGCGGTGTGGAGGTCTTGGCTGTGCCCTGAGTTACCCAAARCTCCCTGAGGGAGGAGAGCTGTGGCTCAGCTGGGCTCATCCATGATTCCTGCTTTTTCCAGGACACCTCTGCCTCCACCTCGCCCTGTCTGTCCTGGGGTGCCTGTGGAACACCACATTTTCCTGGTGGGGCTTTTCTGGGGTTCACCTGGGAGCTTTCACCTCGTCACAGTCAAAACATCTTCGAGTTGGTCCTTGGTGAGAATAAAACCCTTCGCAGCTGTCCAAGGGCTGCTGCCTGGGATCAGCACAATCCCAGTTTTCCACAGTGGGAGCCATGGGCTGTCCTCTGGTTGTTGCAGCACCTGCACTGGTGGGGTGTTCTGGGTATAGACAGAAGGAAAAGAAGGAAAAGGGAAGATGGATGAGGAGAAAGTTTTCTTCAGCTGAAAGCAGTGTGTGTGAACGTACCCTGCCACAGGGCACTCCAATTTAAAGGGCTTTTTTTCTTCATTCTTTTCTTTTTTTGTGTTGACTGGCTAAGTTTCAAAAGAAAATGTTTGTATTTTTTTTTTTCCCCTCCTTAAATCTGCGTCTAATTTACGTTCCTCTGACCACATTTGGTTTTTTTTTCAGTTGGCTGGTGCTCTTTTCAGAGTTCAATTAATTAAACTGAAAATTTCCACTTAGCTAATTGCATTGCCCTGGCAGCTCTCAGTGCATGGACCTCGCTGCTGTGCTGGGCAGGTGGGGAGGCCATTCCTCATCCAGTTTTTACTGGGAAGCCTGGGAACAGAGGGGCTTGTTGAACACTCAGGAGACTACGTTGCATGGGGTGAGTGAACGTGGAGTGGGGTAAACCCAGCATGGTCACTCAGGRAAGCTGTGGGTCTTGGTATGTGGTATGTACAGGGCTTGGCCTTTTCTCTGCAGGGAATGGATGCAGAAAATCCTTTTTATGGCTGCAGGGCAGAGAGATGCACAAAGATGTCACCCAAGGTGGCACTGTTGGGGGCAAAAACAAGCTTCCACTTCTATTATAACATCCAGGATTAAGTCTCTGAGGTCAGCTTGGCCTCAGATAGGAGTTATCCAAGTAACTCCTGTTACTTATTTCTTTATTTTAACTCAATTTTGATTCCTTTTGCATCCATAGTTCTTTTCCTCAGATGTTCAGCGACCTCCTGGCTTCGGGGAAAGGATTAAAAATGTCATGTTTGCTTTTTATTTCCTCTTTAATGACAAAACCCCTCACTTTTAAAAACATACACGTGGCTTTAGCTGACAGAAAGTCTTTGGGGATTACGGAGCCTCCGATTCCTGAATTTTATTTCCTTATCCCCACTCAGCATTAACGGGACCATCTTTAATTACACCCTAACGAGGTGTTTGCCTTGGCACCCTGCCTTGCTCCCCACTAAATTAATGTTGYACTCAGAACAAGCACCCTGCCCCGGCGCCTGCCTGAGCCCAGATCTATTTGAAGGGATTAACGAGCTTGTAAATCTGCAAACAGGATTAGAAACAAGCGCATCTTCCCGAGTTCCCCCTCCCCGCCCGCCTCCTGCCCCACTGCCTGGGGAACGAGCCAGGCAGGAGCTGGGGGTCCCGGGGAGGAAGGGGAGCTTTGTTCTTTCTCCAGTCTAAATAGSAGGAGTAAACTGGGTGTAGAGAGGGTGTATCTCCTCGTGGGAGCTGCTGCAGAGAGTTGCCAGTGCATTATGGATACCCAGCTCTGAGAAGYTGCAGTTTTCTCTTGTCTTTTAAGCATCTTTTTCCAGTTTGTAACTGGTTGCAGTGGTTAGGACCTTTTTCTTTCTGATGCTTGGTGGTTTTCTCTGTTTTCAAAGAAGGGGAATGCTGACCAGGCAGGACTGCTTGGCTTTACCTGTGCTGTCCTTGTTCATCCCCACCAGCAACTGCAYGTGGGTGCTCTCTGCCGCGAGCATCCTCGGCCCCATCGTGATTAYCCTCAGCCCCGTTCCCTGGGGAGCAGCCTGTCACCACGGATGGTTGTGGAGCTGGRGCAGGAGGCATTGCCCCAATTGTAAATGCCACACAGGGCTGATTTGGCAAGATTTTGGGGCCAGTTAAACAGGAAATCAGGGTCATGGCAGGATTACGTGAGGATCAGCGTTCCTGCATCCTCCAGGTTGCCTCAGCTGGGCTCCAGGATCCCCCAAACCACCACCAAGATGTGTTGCAGCATCCTTGGTGGCACGGAGGTGTACCAGCRCATCCCTGGCGGCCGCGTGTGTGCCCCAGGCTCGTGTTTCCAGGCTGACCTCTGGCTCCGCGTGTTGGGTCGGAGGAGACGCTTCCGCCGCGGGCTGGGGACCCGCGCCGGGTCTCCCGGCTGCTGTATTTATGCATCCCGCTCGGTGCTGGGTAATCACAAAATGCAATATCGCTGTCACCGGCTCTCTGAAGACATCCAGCCTGAGTAATTTAACGTGTCAGCTCCATCCATCACGGAGACGCAGCCGGCACACCGAGGCGGAGCGGCCGGAGGGGGCTGGGCCGGCGGCTGGCGGAGCGGCTGCCGCCCGTGCCAGCTGCCTGCTCACCTCGGCGGGGTGCGGGAGCACAGAGGGCACCACAGCGCTGCCTCTGCCCACCCCGGCCATCTGCCTGGGCAGAAGGGGCCAGCTCTGCTGCGTGGGAAGGGGGCAGAGGGATGTGCCGTGTCCTGCCTGTCCTGGTCCCCCCTTCCAGGCGGTGGGATGTGCTGAGCTCTTAGGAATGGGGGGAACCCTCCCGTGGCTGGTGTCCGTCCCCCAGCCCTGGCCACTGCAGCAGCCCCTGCTCAGTGAGAAGGGGAGGAGCAGCAAGGCTGCAGCCCTGGCCGGTTGCCCAAGGGCCTTCATTAGAAGCCCAGGTTAATTAAGATTTTCCTCACTCTTGCAAATAAGCCGTATTGGTTTTACCACTCTGCTGTGCCTTTCAAACCCCAATCCCTTGGTGTGGGTGTATCACGGCACTGGACGTTTGTTGCGGTGTTTGTGTCTGAAGAGAGGCTGATGGTGGTTGTGGTTTGGGGTCTGTAAAGCCCCCAGCCCCCCTGTCCGAGCACTGACCGCTGCTGTGTGCACGCACTGACCCTTCCTGCTGCTTCCAGGAGGAGAGGAGCCGGCAGAGCCTCTTCCTGCCCTCCTGGTGAGACTGCCCTGGATGGAGGGCACTGCCCGGCCGGGCCAGGGCATGGCCAGGGCAGGAGCCACGTGCCGAGCTCCTGGCGTCCCGCTGGCTCCTGCCAGCCACCTCTCATCGCCGTGATTAAGGATTTCAGAGGGCAGAAGGCACCGCTCATTTTCTGTTCTCCTGCCAAGAAACGGGGAAATTGCGCTGCTGCCTAGAATAAAAGATTTTTTAAAAACAGTAAAATATTTTAATGGCAGTTTAAAGGGCCACTGGCAACCCCCAGAGGCCTCTTTGCTTTAAGCTCTGCAAAGATTGAAGGACTTCTGCCAATTAGAGGCTGTGGTGCTTTTTAAGCATCCATCGCTCCTTGGTGGGTCCGGGGATGGAGCCAGCTGGGCTCCTCCTGCATCCCCCACTATATCCAGAGAGCAGGATGCGAGGTGAACCACAGACTAGCCCTGCTCCTGTCAGTCCTGACTGCTGCAGGGATGTGCTGCTGGCTGTCATGGCAAGCTGGGGCAGCAGATGGGCCCAAGTGGGTGCTGAGGGAGGCAGGCAGGACCCTCACCATGCAGCGTGGCCCTGGGTGCCCCCCAAGTGCTGTGTTACCCCCATACTGCTTGTCCTTGCTGGGTCTGCTTTGAAGCAAACACCTAAAATTCACCAAACTTCACCGTGTGGGTGTCCTTGGGGAGAGCAGCTGCTACACTCAGGGGGTTTTCTTTGTAAGTCCCTTGAAATACATTTGTATTTTACATTTCTGAGGGTAGAAAGCACCTTCTTACATTCACATCACTATAGGCGCTGTGGGGTCTTGATTTTTGATGAAATCATGAATGGTAAAAGTTCCTGGTGACCCCGAGCAAAGAACCTGAGCCAGGAGTGGGGATTGCCGGCCAAATCCTCAGCTCTGCTCCCAGCTCCACCTGCTCCTGAGCATCCCAGCTGCCAGGGCTGATTCTTTCCTCTCTGTTGCCTGCAGGTGGGATCGGGTTTGGACGTGCCAAAGGCAACTCTGGCTCGGAGGCGGACGATGAGACSCAGCTCACCTTCTACACGGAGCAGTACCGGAGCCGGAGGCGAAGCAAAGGTACAGAGGGACACTGTGACTGCACACTGGTGTCACTGGAAAAGGAATCCCTGAGCACCTGGACTGCCCCCAGGGGTGATGGTGTCTGATACTGCCCGAGTCTAAGGGACAGACACAGTCTGTGGTGGTAGGGACATCCCAAGRTGTGCTGTTTGTGTGATGCAGCACTGGGCAGGGGCCACAAATCCCATTTCCTGGTGRTGTTGCTGAGGTTCTGGGTGTCTTTGATGGTTTCTAGTATCAGTTACCCTCCACATGCCCTGGCACTTCCCCAGAGCTGCACCAGCAGGGAGTGATTGTGTCTGTCATTGTCCTGGCACCGGTGCAGCTGTCAGGGATGGTTACCTTGGCAATTCCTTGCTCCAGACTCCTGTTTTCTGCCCTTTATTTCCCATGCAAAGCATCCGTTGGATGGAAATTTCGCAGCCTTCCTCTTGGCACAAAGGCAATTAAAAGGAACAAATTCAAAATGAGAGTTGGGGCAGGGATTTGTAGACCCGAGTCCCTCCAGACTCCTTTGTGACTTAGAGAAGCCGAGAAACTGAAATACCATCTGCGGTTTGAAGTGAGCGTCCGCGTTTCCTCCGGTCACATCGGTTTTGCTGGGGACTCAGCCCGAGCTGTTTGGTGGAGGAGAGGACGAGCTCTGCTGCTGCTGCTGCCGCCGCTGCTGCTGCTGTGTTTGAAAAATCACTGTCGGGAAATAACTCCGTTGGGAAGCAATTTAAAAATTGCACAGTGGGTCTGCTCCCTCCATTTGTTTTGCGCGGGGAGCCGGGGCTCGGCAGAGCGCAGCAGCCAGATAGATGCCGGCGCCCACCGCAGCAGCACACGGCCCCATTTGTTTCCATGATGAGCCATTCCCATAAATGCTTCCCGTGAGTTTATTTGAATGTGAAATTACCTCAGCACCTCCGATGGCGGCACACGGGAATAAGCTCGCGCGTGCACAGGGGTGTGCCGCAGTTGTTCCCTTCGATTTTATACGTGGGGGTTTTTTGTTTTTCTTTTCCGTGTGTTTTGGAACTGAAAGAAACGATGGCTGTGTTTAAAATGAGCTTTCGATGAACAGGATGAGAGGATTCGTGAGTTACTTACCTGTTGCAGAACAAACACGGCTGTGTTCAGGGGAAAATCATAGCATCAGAATCCTGGAATAGTTTGAGTTGGAAGGGACCTTAAAGATCATCTCATTCCACCCCCTGCCGTGGGCAGGGACACCTTCCACTAGACCAAGGTGCTCCAAGCCTCATCCAACCTGGCCTTGGACACTTCCAGGTTTGAGGCAGCCACAGCCTCTCYGGGYAACCTGTGCCAGGGCCTCACCACCCTCACAATGARRAATTTCTTTCTAATATCCYATCTAACCCTGCCTTCTGCCAGTTTGAAGCATTCCCCTTTGTCCTGTCACTCCAGGCCCTTGTCCAAAGTCCCTCTCCGGCTCCCTTCAGATACTGGAAGGCTGCARTGAGGTCATSCCAAAGCCTTCTCTTCTCCAGGCTGAACAATCCCAACTCTCTCAGCTTTTCCTGACAGGAAAGGTGTTCTGTCCCTCTGATGATCTTCGTGGCTGTGGGACGGAAGGAGTTGGTTGTGTTGCAAACAGGGACAAAAGAAACTGTCCCAAAACATTGCTGGTGCAGGGGGCAAATTTCCAAAGTGCTGGAGTAGTTTTTTCAGTGACTTATTCTGAGATACYGGGCTGGGTGTGACAGCCCTTGGGTACTTTGGAAAAGTCACTGAAGTTTGGGGTTTTTTCAGCTTCCTCTAGGGAAAAAGGRTGGTGGGGCACAGGGAAGGTATGGAAAACTGTGTCTTAATGAAAGGCAGATAAATCTTTGCAAGGCTGCCTCGATGTCATTCCCCGTGAGGTCGAGTGCTCTGTCAGCCTCTTSAAAAAAGGCTCATACTGGGTGCCGGGTACGAAGATATTCTTATTGACGTGTGTGTTGGTTTTGGGTTGTTGGTTTAAGCTCCCTCGTAGGGCAGATATAAAGGAACAGATGAATGGGAAGAGTTCCTTTCTTTTGCTGTGAATAAGCTGTTGTTCACCTGGGCAGCTTTGATGGCTGGGTTTGAAGGGARTTCGGGAGGCAGAGCTGCCTCGCGCCGTCGCACAGGGCTGCCTGTTAGATCTGCGTTAGCGTTTGAGCAGTGCTGTGAGAACCTGGCTCGTTCCTGTTTGCTGGGGGCTCGCTGAGGGAATTGTCTTGCATAAAGTCCCCACTGTGTCCCCCCTCCTGTCTAGATGAATTTGGCCATCGCCGCGTCCTTGAAAGGAATTTTCCATTATCCTCTCATTGACTCTCCTCTCCCCCATGGAAGCAGAGCAATAGCGTAGTGGGAGGCCGTAGTACCAAACTCATAATTACGAGTTCAGCCAAGATCCATAATTGGACGGGATCGTAACTCTAATAGAGAGGGATGCGTGGTCAGATGCAGTTAATTCTTACAATGATGTTCCCCTATCGATTGCGCCAGGCTGGCGTGTCGTGGCAGGTGCCTTCAGATAGTTATCAGGTCCAAGGAGAGGCATTCCTTGGGGTTTCTCTCCTCGGATAAGATTTTGCAGGATTGAGCCTAATTACTTGTACTGTCAAGGCATTGATCCCAGACGATGCGAGGGGAAGTCTGCACTTAGGAGGTGTGCGCAGGTTTGGCTTTATTTGAGCTTGGTTAAGTGGTCTCCTGTGTCTCCTGGAGGAGGAGGACAGCAGGTTCTGTAGTGCTTTGGCAAGGTGTACCAGGGGGACATTCCCACAGGAGAATATTGAGCAAGGGGGAGCTTGTTCTGGTAGCTCAGGAGCAGCAGACCCACTGGTACCTGGTTTTCAGCGCACGAATACATGGATRAGTAAGAGGCAGCACCTTTTGTGGTCCCAGCATGCTGCACCACTCACCCTCCYGGCTTCTGGGTCTATGGGATGCCTTACACTGATGATACCTTGTCTTTGGAAAGTCTCCAGAGAAATTACAGGGGATGAGAGTGTAAGAAATAAAACAGAGGAGACCTTGCCATGGAGTCTTGGTCTTTGTCTGCTGTTGGGCTCAGCCCCATCTCTGGATTTGAGCTGGGAGAGGCAGTGCTGGTCCCCAGTGTCTGCMGGGAGCTGGCTCATGCCCGGAAGTGCTCTGTTCTGGAATTTGCACTGCTTTCCCAAGGGAAACAAGTCCTGAGAGAGGCTGTCAGGCCATGCAGAGCTCTGTGCTCACAGGCTGCAGTGACCCTCAGCTGGGGCCAGGGATGGCTGGTTTGCTCCTTCCTGCTGCAAGGAAATCCTGACTCCTGGAGGATTTCCACAAATCAGATGTTCTTGCAGCCTGTTTGCGACGGGTTTGCGCACTCCAAGGCTCTGCCTGCTGTGGGGACTGTCTCTCCCCTTTCCCACTGCCCTGGGAGCACCGGGGAACGTGGGAAGCTCTTAGCACGCTGGCTGTGGTGCACAGATGGCTCCAGTCTCCAGGGCTGTCGGTCATCACACCTTCCACCAGCGCTGCAGTCTCTGTGAGAGGGAACCTGACAGCGCTGTAAAGATGTGAGTCCACATCCCCCGCTGGCCATCAGGGCGGTATCAAAGCTTTGATGCTTAGTTCCTCTCTCTGGAGGAGGGTGGGATGTGTTCAGTCAGGTCCCACTCTGAGTTTGAGAGGAAAATAGCAGCAGTGAAAATCCCCCTAAACCAAGGAGGCAGAGCCCCGTGCACAAACCCCACTCCTGCTCCGTCCCCCTTGCTCTGGGGTGGGGTTTGCAAAACATGTTCAGCTCCAGSTCTGACTGTGCAGCCTTGGGTTCCCCTGGTCACAGGCAGCACCTGCCTGATGGTGAAATCAAATAGTGAAAGCAGCRTTGTAACTCCAAGGCCAAATCAGCTCCCTGCCCGGCTCATTAAGGATTCAGTGAATCTAATGAGCCCCTCCTTGCTGGAGGGGAGACACAAGTGAGGCTCCCTCACCTCCCTCTGCTTTCTCGGGCCACAGAGCAGCTGCTCYGTAACACAGAAATGTGCAGCAGATGCTGTTCAGCTTCCTGGGCTGGGGAGACTGAGGCAGGGAAAGTGTTGGTGTTGAATGGAGACCCTGCGAGAGGCTGAGCCATCCCAAGTCCATTTGTCTTGGAGGCCCACAGACCCCCTGCCCTCTCTTGCACCCTAGATGTTGTCTGAGCCTCTGGGACTTGCTGGGAGGCCCTGTATCCGAGCCCCTGGGACCTGGCAGGAGTCTGGGGCTGATGTCTCTCCCTGCATCAAGCAGAGAGATCAGGTACAGAGAGTTGCTGGAAACCCAGACACAACACATGGGGTGCAAAGGCAAAGTGATGGTTCTGGTCCTGTGATGGTTGAGATGTGCTAGGGGGCACCCAAGACAGTGTCCACCCGCCTGGGATGTCTCATGGAATGTCCTCAGCCAGCTGCTGCTCCTCAAGTTGACTCTGGATCTTCTTCAGCCTGAGCTGGACCACCCTGAGCCTGCTCCCACCAAGCTTGGGTTTGGGACTGCTTCACCCTCCCAGCATCACCTCTATTGCCGCCTGTTAAAAGAGGAAGGGGGGAAATATCCCACCCTGTTTTCATGCACGGCTGCTGTTCAAGCTCCCCAGGACCCCAGGGAAGGCAGGGCATGCCTTTGGGATGCTCCTGGGCTGAGGTCTCCGTGAACAACGCACCTGGCTGTTTCCACAGCACGCGGCGATGGTTCTGACAAATTAGCAGAGTTCAATTATGTACCTTGGATTGGTGTCAGCCCCGTGTGTGTGTGTGCTGGGCTGGCTGGCGGAGCCTTCTGAGGGCTGTTAGAGAAATGAGAAGCTGAGCTTTGATCTGCCTCTGTATTTGGTGTTTAAAACAAGGCCTTTTATAAGGGAATATTAGGTATTCGCAGTCTGCTACATATGAGGAAGCTTCGCTTTGATCCTCTCCCATCTCCAGAGGCAGCCGGCACTTATTATTTCATGGGGAACTAAACGAAGTGCAGAATGAAATTTGGGTACTCTTCTCCATGCTTTGCTGGTGCCTCTGGCCTCGCTGGAGCTGAGTGAACGCCGCAGGCAGCTCCTCACCCCAGCTCTGCCGTGCTCCTCAGGGAATTGCCCCCCTGGTCTGCCTTAGGCTTGACTCACCTTCAAGCTGGGGGAGAGGCTGCTGGGAGACAAAAGGTGATAAAGCAAACACGTCAATTTGGAGGCTGCTTCCAGTGGCACGAAGGAAGGATGGGTCTGTCTGTGTGTGGTGCTGTCTTGGGGAGCTTCTCCCTTCCTGCCCTGTGTCCATCCCCTCCTCGTTTGGTCAGCCCATGGCACGGAYGGCTTAGGATTCCTCRGGAAGGGACACAGAGCCACTCGCTRCAGGGACAGACGGACGGGTCAGGATTCCTCAGGAAGGGACACAGAGCCACTCGCTGCAGGGACAGACGGACGGGTCAGTGCTGGTGTCTGATGCACCCCCAGCTGGTTCACGGCACGTGGAGCTGTGCTGCTCTTTGTGAGGCCAGGAGAGAGCACCCCAGAGGGGACACCCAGGCTCCTGTGCGACCCCAAATCTCAGGGGTGAGGTACCTTCATGGTACAAATCTTGTCTTTACCCCTCAGAGCACCAAGGTCCATCCCTCCAGGCTGCACCCCGGCAGCACAGCCGCGCTCACAYCGCTGCAATGCCCAGGGCCGTGTGACAGTGGGGGATGCTGCCGATTCCCARCCATCTCTGCTCTCCGTCATGGATGCTGCTTTTCCAGCGAGCAAACAAACGTGGTGCTTTTGCATGATGCCTTATTTTGCCTGCAGAGCAATGAGGCTCTGCAGCAGCACATAAAAACCCACTCTGAGTCCCTCTCCATCCCTGCTGGACTCCGGCTGTGCAGGGGAGCTGGGCTGGGGTTGCTCCGGCTGCCTCTTTGCTCCCTAAATCACAAGTGGCTGCAGGTATGGGGTGCACCCGTGCTCCTGCCCGTGCCAGGGGTACTGAGCTGCTGGGAGAGGGGCTGCTCCTGGAAGCTGSAGCTGGACAGCACAAGAGTCTGCAGGTAGAGTGGTGGTGGAGCTGTGGTGGCCGCAGGCTCTTTAACTTCCCYGGACTGCGCTGGAGATAAAGGCTTTTACATCTGTTCCCGGAGGCAGTGCGGGTCTTCCTATTTATTTATTTATTTTCCGATTGTATCTGATACAGCCTCAGCGAGTAATTGAGTGTTTGAGAGTGAAAAATTATCTCTCCGGCTTGGCCCTTATCTTGACAGCAAAGCAGCACTTTTAATTTAATTTTGTTCAGAGCATGTGGGTAACAAATTTCACTAATCGCTCTGCTGTCGCCCTCCGCATGGTAACGAGCCTCTTGTTTCCCAGGAAGCAGAACATAAACACGGAGCTGGATGCGGGCGGGAGGAGGGCGAGGGTTGGTGCCGGTTGGGAAATGAGGATGCGTTTCGTTGTGGATTCCCGGGGCACCGTGGATTTGCCTCCTGGCTGGAGCAGGAAAGGAGAGCAGAGGGTGGTGGATGTCACGCGCTCCTTCTCGTGTGGTGCTTGGCTGTGGGGGAAACTGAGGCACTCAGGGATGTGGCCCAACCCCGGGGAGCCGTTGCAGAGCGGAGATTTGTATTCTCACCCTGTTCTGTCAGTCTGCATCTGTTCTGAAAATGGAGGGAARAGATGGTTTGGGACTTCCTGCAGCCCAGTTCCCAGCTCCCAGCTCTGCCTGCGGGGTGGCAGTGGGACAGTGGGCAGTGTGGTGAAGGTCCAGCCAGGACGGGCAGCTTGTTGGGCATCTCTTGCCACCAGCTCCTGGGACATCTCCTCYCAGGTCCTGAGCCCTCCCCATCATTGCTCTCTCCTGGTCTCCGAAATCAATTCAGCTGTCAGAACAGCCCTTCACTCCCYGAGCACAATCCTCCCTGGGCTGTGACTCAACACAAACTATTTCATAGATAATGATTACTTTTTTTTTTTCCCTTTTTCCTGTAGGAATAATGTTTTTGTTACACTGTATTGAAAATTGCTTTCCCTTCCCCTTAAAATGAAGCCTTCCACTCAGATTTGCTTTTCTGCTTGTGTATTGTAAAATTGGGACTCATTTAGAGTGTAAAACAAAAAAAAAGATCAGGCCTTAATTCCAGGAGAAGTGTTTTCATTGATTTTCATGAAAGAAAATTCCAGTGCAGGCAATATCTGCCTTTAAATATGTAACTGTTTCTTTAATGTGATTTTATCTCAACCAATTCAGCACYGAGAACATGAAAGCAAAACTGACTTCATTGATTTTAATTGTCCATGCCGAGAGAAATGCAAAAAAAGAGGCAACAGTGCCAGGAGAGCAAATTGGGTTTGCACAAATTCTTCCCCCTTTGCTGTGCCAGGGGTGGTCTGAGAGATGTGGGGAGGGTGGACCTGGTGGTGATGGGGCTGAAGGAGGTGCCTCTGGTGGTGATGGGGCTGAAGGAGGTGCCTCTGGTGGTGATGGGGCTGGTGGATCAGCAGATCAGCATCTCAGCCTGTGCCATTTTGGCCATCTCTATTTCCCCCCTCTCCTCAGCTGCTCATTCCTTGCCCAGCCTTCAAGGCTTTACCTTTCCCTCCCCTTTCCCCCTTCCTCCTCCTGGCTGGAATTTGCTGTCGGCGTCTCCCTGCCAGCTGCAGGCACAAATGTTTTAGAGCAAAGGGGGAGCATCACAGACAACTGTGTAATTAGGAAGCAAATACATTTATTCAGTACATAAGGCTTTATAACTCCAGGAGCACCTTAAGAACAGAGGCTCAGGCTGCTGGAGGAGCACAGGAGCTCTCTGGAACACACAGGAGCTCTCTGGAACACACAGGAGCTCAGCCAGCGAGCCCTTGACCTCGCCACAGGGTCCAGCAGCCCAACCCCATCCTCCCCACAGTGCCCGTGCCACCCCTCAGCATCCTCCTCCCCCTGACCCACAGCCCAGGGCTGCCTTTGCTGCAGCTCCCAGCGCTGTGCTGGAGGACGCCTCGGCTAATTGCTAGAGGATAATTCATAAATGTTAATAGTATTAATCTGATTCAGCATGTGCTTAGCAAGATCAAATCCTCTATAAATCCGCAAGCGGCTGATCTCACCCTTCTGCTGCACAGCGTGGCTCTCCTTCCTCCTCATTCCCCCCTTCCCTTCCTGTGTGCACCCTCTGCCTCCTTGGAGGGTCTCSCCGGGGGTCTCCCCCAACACGGGGKAAGCAAAGCTGCCACTTCAGGACTCTTTCCTGTCCTGCTGACTCTGGGATGAGGCTGGAGACTGCCCCGTGCCCAAGCCCTGACCCAGCTCCAGGCTGTAGCTGTGAGCACCTTCACCTGGGATTTGTCCAGGACTGCCATGGAGAAGGTGCCTCAAGCAGAGGCTGAGGCCAGGTGGGGTGAGAGGGTGTGGGGTGAAACACCTGCCTGGGAGGTGATGCTTTGGGGGTTCACTGCAGCCACATCCAGCCCCTTCTGAGGGGAGTGGCTCTGGGGCTGAGTAGTCCATGAAGGCTTGGTGGGGTTATGGTGGGGCAGAGCTGTGTCTGGCTGGGAGGAGGATGTCCCATCCCATCCCATCCCATCCCATCCCATCCCATCCCATCCCATCCCATCCCATCCCATCCCGTGTGCCCGGTGTGCTGGAAAGAGGGCCCACCCTGCTGTGGAAGGGGAGGATGTGGGGCAGGAGGGGAGGACAGGCAGTGCTGCTCCACGTCCAGAGCCTCCTGCCAACTCCACTGCTCATCTTAATTGGCGTTTGATTGGATTGGACATGATCTCCCCCTTGTCGAACACCTCGAGGTGTTCCTGTGTGTGAGGGTGTCCTGGAAACGCTGCTCTATCCTATTAACGAGCCTCTGCTGGAACATAACGAAGGATCATTAGGAGCCCAATTCCTGGGACACAGCAGCAGCACCGGCGTGCTGTGGGAGCATCCCGGGGGTGTGAGCAGGAGCGGGGTGGGCTGGCTGTCCCGGGGGTGTGAGCAGGGCTGGGGTGGGTGGGCTGTCTCCGGGGGGCTGAGTAGGGCTGGAGTGTGAGCAGGGCTGGGATGGGCTCTCAGTCCCCGGGGGTGTGAGCAGGGCTGGGATGGGCTGTCCCAGGGGTGTGAGC